>CAUYON010069966.1:0-21807 GCA_963573935.1 Arctocebus calabarensis | reverse complement strand
CGGTTCACTCCTGGGGTGGGAGTTGGGGTGTCAGACTGGGCAGTGAATCTGGGGGTGTGGACATGGACAAAGGGGAGGTTTGCCTCTTCACCTCCCTTTCACTCCTGACTCATTCTGATGCAAGCCTGGCACTGCCCCAGGTGGTTCTCGGCACAGGAGGGGCTAGGGCTGTGTGAGAGCAGAGCCCTATGCGGAGGGTGTGTGGGACAGGGGATGTCACAGTGAGGGGAGAAGATGTGGGGACACGGGATGTCACAGTGAGGGGAGGAGATGTGGGGACAGGGGATGTCACAGTGAGGGGAGGAGATGTGGGGACATGAGATGTGGTCACAGCAAGGAGAGGAGATGTGGGGACAGGGGATGTCACGGTGAGGGGAGGAGATGTGGGGACAGGGGATGTCACATTGAGGGGAGGAGATGTGGGGACAGGGGATGTCACAGTGAGGAGAGGAGATGTGGGGACAGGGGATGTCACATTGAGGGGAGGAGATGTGGGGACATGAGACGTGTCAGACCAGAATGCTGGGGCTGAGACCAGGGACTGTGGGCATTCTCTAGAAACTAGAAGAGCCAAGAAAACAGGTGCCCTCCAGAACCTCTGGAACAGCACAGCCCCATGGACAGCTTGATTCTAGCACTTGAGACGTTTTTCAGGCTTAGGACTTCCAGAAGAATAAGCAGTAAGACTTCCACAGCGGCCTGGTTCAAGCCACTGTCTGAGTTTGTGATAAGTTGTTGGATGCAATGCACTAACCTCTTAGAAAAGCACCCTTATTCTCTCCTCACAGTCTGTTCTTTTTTTTCCTGAGCATCTTGCTCAGGACAATTATCAACCTCGGTACCTGCAGAGTATCTAGCACTGGGTTCTGGTCTATGAAGCAGAGCAGGGTGGTGGTGGAGACATTCACCATGGGGAAGACAGTCCACCGTGGGGCTGAGCACACCCTGGGTCCTGCCTCTCCTGTTGCCATGACACCTAGAGGTGATTCTCTCTCGGGGCAAAATTATCAGCTCACACAGTCCAAGAAAGACCCAATTCTTGCCATCATCATTCTGGGAATATGGATGTGCACATCATGAGTATTGTTTTAATTTTCATTATTTTGCAGGAGTGCATGTATCAGTAAAGCATTTGAATGAGTCGTCAAAGTATTTGGAAGGAGACACAGGTTGAAATGTCCCTCCTCTTCGCATGGGTCCCATTAACCTTTTCTTTGCCCACATTTCCCTTCTTGTTCATATTTTCCCAGAGGAACTAATGAATTGTCTTCGCAGAAACAGAGCAGACAGGAGCCGACAGGACGGCAGGTATTTTTCTGTCTTCCTTGAGTGTCCATGATGAAAAATGAGCATGTTAGACCGCATGAATAATTATGACAGTTTCTGAGTTGGATTTAAAAAAACTATCAAACAGATAACCTTCAAGGATTTGCTGGAGAGCATGAATTACATGCTGTAATTTTTTTTTCTTTTGCCTTTTTATGATGGTACGTACACAGGTTCTTTGGTTCTCTGTGGAAAACATCACAGATTCTTTAGATTTCTGTGAAATGAGGGAAACCCAACTGTGTCCCAAATTTAGTGTAAGGTAGTCAGGATTGCTTCCCCCCTTCCTTCAGAACCTCTGTGCGCCACCCTGCAGACAGGGACGAATCGGAGGCAAGTGTTGATTTGCAGCCAGGACCTGTGACAACACCAGATCATACACACACAGTGACTGCACCTCCGTCTCTTCCATCAGGAGGCACAAATCAAACCCCCACATCCAGACAGTCTTATCTTTAATTCCCTTTAAAGCCCAGCAAAGCAAGGTGAGTTTTCATCTAACAGATTTCCTATTTTCCAAGCCCACAAAGAACTTTTGCCCATGCTTCTGTGAGTTTCAATAACTGCTAAGACCTGTATTATTCCAGTCTTTTTCTTTTTTTTTTTTTTTGTAATTGTCCACAAAGACAATCAAGGTAGGAGACAAGCAACTATTTGAAAAGTGCCAGTGGGTATCTGCACGATGAAGCTGGTTCACCTGGTCTTCACTTGTTCAAATATCCCGTCAGTCCGACTTCGATCGAAAGACTCAAAGACCTCAAAGCTGGACTCATATGAGGACTTTCCCAGATATCAGTATGAAAAATGTCGAGTATTTTTTGATTCAATAAAGACGAGAGAGGGACAAAGTAGAACAAAATAGAATAATGTCAAGCGCAACTCAGACATCTGAGAGGCGTGGAGAGGCACGAGGGAGCGACGTCCCTTCAGGGCGTGTGGGACACCTGCAAGGCCATTGTCGTCTTGTAGACCCAGCAGGCACCTCACCACTGCGCCAGGCTCCCCCTTGGTTAGCAATGCAGGGAAAACGTGGCCGTCTGTCTCCAGTGACGGTGCTCACGAGCTGGACAAGAGTCCAGATCCGTCTCCTTCTAATGGCTATCTGCGGTCCTCCTGGAGGGCACCCTGGGCATCTGGAAAAGTCACCGGACCCACAGGAATCCTAATGCCTGCTTATTATCGTGAGCGGCAATGCGCGTGGGGCCTGGCTTTGGCCTTAGGCTGTCTGAACCCCGCCCTTAGCTCATCCCCAGCCTTGCAGCCCGTGGACCTTCCGGAACTACCTCCAGGTGTCTTAGCTAGAGGGCAGAGGACACAAGTACGCTCACGCTGAGTTGTAGCCAGGGTACACATGAGATGGCTCATGAGAGTGATTTACCCAGAGCCTGGTGTCAGCGACAGGCACTCAGCCAGTGCTGGCCACCAGGGGTACGGAACTCCAACGCGGCAGGCTCCGTGGATGGAGAGGAACTGTCCAGCAGCCCGTGGAGGGCCTGGCCGTCATGTGTGACTGCTGTCTGGGGCAGGGGTGGACGTCTCCTCAGCACGTGAGCTCGGCCACTGTCTTCCCCACCTTGTGCCCGCTGCTTCCCTTTCCCCTCTAGTCTGTGCTCCGGGGGGCTGACCCATGCTCGGGACGGTGTGTGCAATGCTGGGCGCTGGTGGGAAGTCCTGGCAAGGGTGCCACCCCTTGTCCCTAGGACACCTAGGCTGGAGTGACCTTGACAGAGAAGACGCGATATCTTTCCTCGGTGGCTCCTGTCAGCCGTCTGCTCTCCTTCCCGCTCCGTGCTGGTGGTCAGGAGTCCCTGCACGGATTCCAGCGTCCTTGCACACTTGTAATCAGTGAATTAAAACAACAAAATCCTCCCCCAGATACTCCTACTTTGCATACGCCCTTCCTTCTCCCAGTGGGCCCCGTAGGGAGACGCACTTCAGAGGTGACGAGCTGTGGGGCCACACAGAATGTGGGTTGGGAATGGCAGCCTTTGGGGGAAATGTGCCTTTCGTGCAGGGTTTATACGAATTACTGATGAGGTCTATCACATAGTAGGGAGACTATAGTTGACAATCATGGATTGTAAATTGCAAAACTGCTAAGTGAATACATTTCAAATTATCTCTCTACACAACAGGATAGCAAGTGTAACAAGCGATGGCTATGTTCATTGATTTGATTTAATAATTCCTCATTGTATACACACATCAAAACGTTGCATTGTTATGCCTAAATATGCACAGTTATAAATTTCGGATTGAAAGTAAATTTCAAAAACACAAAATAAAGTAAAAGGCTTTGTGATGTAAAACCACCCCAGAACATTGCAGTCTGGCCATAGAATCATTTCACTGAGCTGAGTGAGGTGACACTGTGTGTGTGAGTGTTTTGAGCCTGGATGCAGTCAGTATCACTTAATTTATCTTTATTTTTACTTTATTTATTTTTTTTATTAAATCATGGTTGTGTACATAAATGCGATCACGGGGTATAATGTGCTGGTTTTATATACAATTTGAAATATTTTCATTGAACTAGTTGACATAGCTTTCATGGCATATTCTTCGTTGTTGTGTGGAGACATTTATATTCTACATTTAGTAACTTTCACCTGTACCCTTCTGAGATGTACCATGAGTGTGGACCCACCAAATACTATCCCTTTCCCCAGTTGTGCTATAAATGGGTTATAGCTTTCATATGAAAGGTATAAATTAGTTTCATAGTAGGGCTGAGTATATTGGATACTTTTTCAGCATCACTCAATTTAAATGATCACATTGTAAATGCAGCTAACAGGCTTGGGACCACATGCATGTTTGTGAGGTGAGGCTTTTGAACATAAATCTTTCTTACTTGCATAGATGTCTCACATTCAAATTCTACCTTTAATTCCAATTTGTGATGATAATTTGTGTCTCACTATGTGGGTACAGCAGACACTCTACTGTTAGGGGTGATGTTCAGTTCAGGAACCTTCTCTTTTTTTTGAGATAGGGTCTCAGTGACCCTGGGTAAAGTGCTATCATCATAGCTGTGGCCATTAGCCACCTTGCCTGGCCATACAGATTTCTACATGAATGCAAATTTGCGTTGTCCTGGCTGGCAGACCTGGTTTGCATGGATGTTTCGTTCCCCTTAATTCTGTGAGTGCGGTGCTAAGACAGTCTCCCCAGAGACACACTTACGGGAGTTCTCCCTGACACTCCCCTGCCAGGAAGGAAGAGGGAGGGAGGATGGTGGATCTTCTCTTTAATATCACTGGAAGTTTCATCCAGACTAAAGATGTATCTAATTGTTCTTTCTGAGCAGAGTCTACAAAATGACAGATTTTGTTCCTACAATCCTGGCTTCTTTCAAGGGAAGTGAGAATTTAGGACATTGGCTTTCCTTTCTAAGGGTTGATCATACCAATTTCATTTTTCTAAGTGACCACCAGACTTTATCTGCAATTTAAAAAAAAAAATGTCTGGCTTCTCTTCCCGCGATCTAGTTGCTTTTTCTAACACAGAACTCAAAGCTGGTTCTTCAGTCGAAAATCTGGGATTCTCACAACAATACTGGCATCTGTTCTGTCCGCCTTCTGACACGCGATCTCAGCTGCATCTTGAAGGCTTTATCCACAGGATCCTCGTGAGTTTCCTGCTTCTATGGATCAGCCACTGGGTTAAGGACTTTCCTGTAGAGGATCTTTCCTCCTTTTTTGTATTTTTTGAGACAGAGTCTCACTCTGTCACCCTGGTTAGACTGCTGTGGCATCATCGTCACTTGCAATCTTGAACTCTTGGGCTCTAGGGATGCCCTTGCCTCAGCCTCCCATGTCGTTGGGACTACAGGCGTTCACTGTAACACTCAGCTAACTTTTCTCTTTTCAGTAGAGATGGGGTCTTGCTCTTGCTCTGGCAGGTCTCAGACTCCTGAGCTCAAACAAACCTCCTACCTCAGCCTCCAAGAATATTAAGATTACAGGTTTGAGCCTCGGAGCCTGGCAGGATACAGCATCTTTTAAAGCCTCACAGTTATCCTTGGGAATCATGACCTTTTACTCTCATTTTACAGATGAGGAATATTGTGATCACAAATATGACTTGACTGCCTGGAGGTCATAGAGCTAATAAGATGTTTTAAACCCGATAAGTTTGATCTAAATGTCCATGACCTCTCATGAATCCATGTTGTCATCCAGTGGTTCTAACCTCTTGGAAGCCTATTCAGAAAGTGGTGAAGACAGCGAGTCTCCCTGTGCAATCTGTCCCACATCCTAACAAATTCTTACCCCTTATTTTACACCACATTTGCAGGTCATCCCACCTTGCCCCACCCTTGCCTTGGGGGCATTTGGGAATGTTCAGAGACATTTTTGGTTGTTATATGTGGGTGGGGGTGGGGCTGCTGCTGGCATCTAGCGGGTAGAGATGCTGCAGATATCCCACAGTGCACAGGACGACCCCCTCACCCTCCCCAGCAAAGAATTATCTGGCCCACAATTCAGTAATACCAACATCCCAGTAGAAGTTGGAAAACTCTGCACCACATTTTGCATTTCTAACTTCAGTTTCTCACATATCATTCTCAGAAACAAGCAAAAACCAAAAAGAGTCCTTTGCTATTGAGCAGTAGTTCTGCAGAGATAAACTCTGTATTCGCGACTGATGGCCATAGCACTTAATCCTGTTCCTTTTTATGATTCTTGCCTCCTGCATCCTTTCAACTCTTTGTTGATGCTTTTTTCCCCTTCCCTGTGGGTAAGTATTGTGCTGCTGCCAATTTGTTTATTGTTGCTTGTTATATCTCCGCATTTTGCAAGTCATTCCGCAGCTCTGGGATATTTCTAAGGGATGCTGTATGAAATAAATAACAATAATGATGATATTTACAGCACTTATCCCTAGCAATTTCAACAGCACCGTGAAAAAAGGCAGGAGAAGCAAATGACAAAGGGGTTAGTTTGCATGTTTGCATTTTGTCCATAAAGAGGCACAGACCAGCTTCCCACTGTAGTGAAGTATTCACAGGTTATTTTTCTAGGATAAGCTCATCTTCTGTGCTTCAATGGGTGCGTTCAATTTGTCTTCATTTTACAGTTTATTCTTTTAATTAGAAAAGGTTGTAAGATTAATAACTAGTCATTACTAATGCATTCAATGAACTAAACATTGAATGTGATGAGGGGTTTCCGCCCCCTAAAGGGACATAAATGATCCATTCATATGGATGCTATCAAAGTTCTGATGAGTTGCCCTGCACACTCAGTGCTCAAGACTACAATGGCCTTTTAATGATTTTCAAAATCATCCCAACGTCCGAAATGCAATTCTGTTCCATGCACATAATAAATTACTATCCTGGGAGGGGCTAGATGCTTTCACTGGAGATAGTGCAAATCATGTGAGTAGTGTCTGGCTGAAGATGTATAGAAACAATAACAAATGTGTTAAAAACACTGACAGTTTATACTTGGATAGGGTTTTTATCATTGCTAGAGGATTTTCACATGGCTACATTTTGGTTCTTCACAACCAGCTCATGTTTGTTTTGTTTTTGAATTTCACAGCAGTGAAACAAAAGTGATTGGAAAATGAGTGGGTGAGTGGAACTCAACCCGTTTTTAGTGATTTTGAGTCCATTCCTTTTATATTGGAAACCACACAAAGTTTGGGGTGGGGAGAATATGAACAAAATTATAAAGCTTAGGAAGAAACCAAGGACCCACAGGGAACTTAGTTGGTCCCTAACTTCTTTGGAGGGATTTTGTCTGTTTGCATTAAATTAGCCCAAAAGTTGCGATGCTAGTCAAAATGACTCCTGCAAACACTTGAATTAGATTTGCCACTGATTAATGTTTTGACCAAGTTTCTCCATTCTCCCACCTCCTCTCCGTGTGTGACAAGTCAGACAAAGCCCGTTCCTGCCTGTGGTTGTCGGCCCCTCTCATTAGGTTCTGCGTGAGGGTTGTTTATTTTGACCCCTGCACCCTGCCTGCAGACCCCGTTACCTACCCTCCTGCTCTAAGCGCTGTCCACAATCCTGCAACATCTCCTGCTTTACTAAACTCAAACATAGCTTCATAAAGATATGCTGTCCCTCTTGCTAAATACCTATTATACTAATCATTACTATATTGACCTATTAATAAAATTTGCTACGTCCAATGCCTTACATTTTACATAAAGGAAAACAGTGATTGATTCAATTAGGTTACCGTCCATATATAAACATCATATACATCTACTTAAATAACAAAGCTAATATGGTTCTGACAACCTCACTCTAACATGAATTAGAAATAACTGGAGCCCTGGCATCTGTCTTATTTGCTCATGAAGACGACAGACCCACAGAAGCTCTGGACCCTGAGGAGCCTGTGTCATGTCCACAGCAGCTGCTGAGGTCAGCTGCATGGGCGGCGTGGCTGGTTCAGGAGTCTCGTCCATCAGGAACTGGCACTGACCAGGCGCTGGGTACGCGAAGATACAGCCGAGTGGTGGACGTGTGGAGTCTCCCGCGTAGCAAGTCTGCAAATCCACAGTGTGAGCCCCGTGCGGGGTCTGGTCTCCCTGCCCCCTCCTGTCATCCTGCCCGTTAAATTGGCCTTGACTCTATGAGGTCCTCCTGCTTCAGGCACAACCCAGGCTCAGTCACTTCAACCTCCCTGTAAAATCGTCACTGCTTCTAAGATTCCTGTCCATACCCCGGTCACCACATGGCAGACATCAGACTCATCTTTGGTGGCCCCCACCCGCCCGTCTCCGACTCTCTCCTCTTCCCTGTCCCCCCGTCACACTCCACGTCATCAAACTCGTGAGGCTGACATTCCCTTTACACAGTGCACACGGCTCGTGCTGGGACGAACTGCACTCACGTCCGTCTCTCAGAGACTGTGAGCGCCTTCATGCTCTACAAATCCTGAAATAACAAATGCACATTATCTACTAACAATCCTATGAACAAGACTTCCAGAGGTAATAATTCATCTTTTCTTCTCAAGAGAGTTTTTTTCTTTTTTTAAGTTTCTGCGTATTACTTTGGAGGCAACCACTAGGCAGTACATACATAATTTTAAAACCCAGATCTAATACGTGTGCTATAAATTAATGGTGTGATTCAGGATTATTTTGTGTCATGTTGAAGAAGGTCTGATTTGCCTGGATATGGTCCTCAGTCTTGTTACGTTAAATACTTTCCCATCCTATAATAACCTTATACTCACCTGATCATTAAAAAATTTAAAAGTAGCTGGGCCAGTGGCTCACGGCTGGAATCCTAACACTTTAGGAGGCTGAGGCGCGTAGATTGCTTGAGCTCAGGAATTCGAGACCAGCCTGAGGATGAGTAAGGCCCCATCTCTAAAAAAAAATAGCTGGGTGTGGTGGCAGGCACCTGTAGTCCCAGCTACTCGGGAGGCTGAGGCAGGAGGATCACTTGAGCCCAAGATTTTAAGGTTGCTGTGAGCTATGATGATACCACAGCTCTCTACCCAGGGTGACAGAGTGAGACTCCGTTTCAAAAAAACAAAGTAAGGAATAAGCCATTATAAAGTAGCAGTCAAGCAAATTCCAATTTTGTAAAGAATTCTCTCTCTTTTTTTTTTATTGAATCATAGCTGTGTATGTATGTCAATCATGGGGTACAGTGTGCGGACTTCATATACAATCTGAAATATTTTCATTCACCTGTTCAACATAACCTTCATGAGATTTTCTCATTTATTGTGTGAAAACATTTGTGTTCTGCATTTAGTAGGTTTCACCTGAGGTTATTGGATCTTCATGGAAGGCTTGGTGTGGCTTGGCACGTTATGAAGTTAGCCTTATGAATTATCATTGCTGGATAATATGCAGAACATACCAAAAAAAAGGAATATGCATTTTAAGAAAGGAAAAAATAGTATTAAAATTGTAATACTCAAGTCACATCTGACTTCTGCAATTATAAGAGATACAAGATACAATATACAAGATAACAGACATTACTGGAATATATCGAGCATTAAAATTTTAATGCGCTTTTTTTCCCTTTCTTAAAATGTGTATACCTTTTCTCTGGCAACCTCTGTATGCTGGGCTCATATAATTACAGATTTTGTGACTCGAAGATGATTTTGTTATTTCCTAATGAGAAATAAGAAAATGATTGGGCTTTTTTCCCCTATACTTAAAGCATGCTTGTCAGTTTGGGAGTAAAAGAACTATCATCAAAATTATGTTGTAGTTCCTATCTGCACATCACCCTAATAAATCTTGAAAAATATGGTGTGTTTTCCAGGATGTGGGAAGTAAGTAACATGATCTTAGCTCAAAGAAACCTTTTTTTTTTGAGATTGTGTAATTATTAGTACCCTCATTTCCCAAAGGAAGAAAACAAAAAGAACAATATACTGGTTTTGGCAGTCTAGATTTTTAAAGTTGAAACTTAAGCGGCTTAAAATAGCACACATGTGTCATCACTCAATGTCTGTAGGTCAAGCTTCTAGCTGTGGCTCAGCTGGCCACCCTAGCTCAGTCTCCCAAGGCTGCAATTAAGGTATTGGCTGGGCTGTGTTCTCATCTCAAGACTTGACTGGGGAAGGGCCTGCCTTCAAGCTCAGTCAGTTGATCCTGTTGTCAGGATTCCGTTTCTTGCAAGCTGTTGGCTTGAGGGCCTCTGTTCCTTTCTCACACTTGGCTGGAGACTGCTCCCAATTCCTTGAAACAGGACTCATCAATTTGTAAACTGGGATTCTTCAACACAGTTAGAGGGCCACCAGGAGAGTTTGCTAGAAAGATGGGAGTCACAGCCCCCTGTGAACTCAGCGTGAAAAATGCCCATTACGTTTGCCACATTCTCATGGAAGGGGGTTGCTAGCTCCTCCCATACCCAAGGTGAAGGTATCACACAAGGATGTGAATATTAAAAGGTGGGGATCATTGTAGCCGTCTCAGAAACCTGCCTTACAGAGATATCTACTTCCAGTTATTAAAAGCCGCAATTAGGGCCAGCAAGGTAAGCAAACTGAGGAATGTTTTATACCAGAATAGCCAGAGTGCAGAAGAGAGAACCCTTTACCTTTGCACTTTACCCAGAATCTGCCTCCTGCTTCCTGCCTTTTGGTCTATGTGGGTGCAACCAATATGGCAGGTTGCTAACCAGTTAGCAGAAATGTATCCTTGCACATGTTTCCTTCTGACGTCTGATTTTAGGATCATGGCATATAGACTAAATTACATCTTGCAGGTTGCCCACATTCCTCCTCTTTTGCTAAAGGTAAATCGACCTTGCTTGCATTCGTGACCTTCAACACACACTGATAGTTGAGAGATGAGAATTTTATTTAATGCTTCTGTGTCAATTTTACAAAGCACAGACTGTCACTGCCTAGAGTGATGACCCTGAAATCTGAGCCACAGATCTGCAAAGCTATTCAGTTGCATGGTTTCCGGGTAGTCTAAAATTACAGTGCTTTTTTTTTTTTTCTTGACACTAGAAAACTCTTGTATGATTGCTTTAAAGTCAGAGAGTTACACTGCCCTGTTTTCTGAGGATGTGCCTTACTTGTTTTTCTTTTGGAGTATGGTAATCCTACTTTAAATAGGACTGTGTTTAGGAAAGTAGCAAGATCCTAGATCCTACATAGATGAAGCTTTGAGGTGGCCACGTCCAAAGTTCTGTCTTCCTGTTGATTCAAAATTTCTTTCTGTTCCATTAGGTACAAAATCCATAATAAAGGGGTTTGAGCTCCATTTTGTGCAAAACTAGGCAGTTAGGCTTCCTTTTAACTGGTGTTTCATGCTCTGAGCCCAGCAGTGGAGAGAATTCCAAAGAGAAGAACAAGGTTAAATCATTTGGAAATTTTACCCAATTTTATTTTCCACCACATGTATCTTGAAATGAACTGTAAAGCATGATGCCTGTCAGTGACAAAAATGTATATACAGTATTTGCTATCCTCCTTCCCAACATGACTGCTCACTCGAGCCTCCCATTGGCACATTCTCGTAATAGCTGTATCTGTGAACCGTGCATGCTAAGTGCCAAGACTAGGATAAAGCATAGGCATGCTAACCCAAATTAAACAGCTTTCCCTCCAAGATCTTGTAACACAGAAGGAATCTGATGGGGAAATTGACACATAAAATGGAATATGAGAAGTTTCAGGGAATATCAGCTCGTGTTGGGCACGTTGCAGTTAGCCAGACAAAGAACAATTCTGGCAAAGCAAACTGCACTGTGTTGGGAACTGCTAAGAACCAATTAAAGAAGAAGCAGTATTATTTCTGTGTCACCAGCAACAGCAATGTGTGACTAATTAATGAGTGAAAAGACTAGGCCACGCCAGGCTCTGTGAGCTGAGATGCAAAGATTGAATTTGATCATGAGAATGATGGAGAAACAGAGGACCTCAGAAGTCACTGCAGAGAAAACCAGCATCTCCGGGGAAATGAGAAGTGCGTGCTCATTAAGAAGACAAGAATGGACGAACGGGGGAGTTTGGAGATCACCAAAGGCACAAAGACAGACAGAGGCTGGCAGAAGGCACACTGCTCCCTGAAGAACCATGGAAACTTGAGCCTTGGTGAGGATGGCGTTAAGGGGTGTACAAGGATATTTGTTGGGGCTGAGGTCACTAGCATCTCACGGAAGACCTTGTTCCCAAGCACTACGCATTCACCATCCTCAGCCCGCAGAAGACCACAAATTGTTTTGGTGCTGAGTTAGGGGAGGTTAAGCTGCATTTCACATTTCCCCCAAATCCCTGGTGTACCTTGGTACAGCTTGGCGCCTGTAGCTCAGCAGCTAAGGTGCCAGCCATATACACTGGAGCTGGTGGGTTCAAACCTAGCCTGGGCCTACCAAACAACGATGACAACTACAAACAAAAAACAGCCAGGCATTGTGGCAGGTGCCTGTAGTTCCAGCTACTTGGGAGGCTGAGGCAAGAGAATCACTTGAGCCCAAGAGTTTGAGGTTGCTGTGAACTGTGATGCCATGACACTCTACCAAGGGTGACATAGTGAAACTCTGTCTCAAAACAAAACAAAAAAAATGCTATTTACATCTATCTCAGCACTATTGTTTGTAGAAAGAACACAGAGAAGATTTTCCTTTTGCACATCTTTTTCTCTTTAACAATGATTTTGAAAAGATTCTAAAATAAATTTTTCTTTAAAAATTCTTGATAAAGGCTGGTGTGGAGGCTCATGCCTGTAATCCTGACATTCTGGGAGGTGGAGGCAGGTGGATTGCCTAAGCTCAGGAGTTTGAGACCAGCCTGAGCAAGAGCAAGACCCTGTCTCTACTAAAAATAGAAAAAACTAGCTGGTTGTGATGACTGGTGTCTGTAGTTCCAGTTACTTGAAAGGTTGGGGCAGGAGGATCCTTTGAGCCCAGAAATTTGAGGTTGATATGAGCTATTACAACCTACACTCTACCCAGGGTGACAGAGTAAGACTCTCTCAGAAAAATAAAAAATAATAATAATAAATAAAAATTCTTGTCAAAGATAGCATGGGTATCATTAAGCAGAATTAACTCATACATGACTTACTTTCAAGCTTATTTTCCAAACAGTCAAGTCTTTCCCAACAGACCACATCTTTTATGTGGCATCATTTTGATTTAAAGAGTCCAATAAAGTGATTAATTTCGTACCAGAATGGAATTGCATACAACAAAAACTCAGTTGATAAGCAAGGGGCTTTGGAATGATACTAATATGTTAAATTAGTACTTGCATTCCTGGCAAAATAAAAAGCCACTTGGTTATGATGTATTACCATTTTTTATACACTGCTGGAAGGGTGTGCCAAAAAAAAGATTTCTTTTCATCTGTTGAGAGAGATTGGTTCATAGGGATTCTTTCTCATCCTGCCGTGTCAGGTGTTAGAATGAAGATTATGCCAGTATCACAAAATGATTTATTGAGTGTTCCCTTTTCTGTTCCCCGTGAGCATCTGAATGAAATCCGAATTGATTGCTCCTTCCGCGCTTTACAAAACTCACTGCTGAAGCCATGTGAGTTTAGCATTTTCTTTCTAGAAAAATTTGGACGATGGTGCAATTTTCTTAATGAATACATGACTAGGGGCTTTGTACTTATCCTCCCAGTTGCATCTTTACAGGGTTTTATTGCCTTAATGTTTTTCTGTGATTTTTTTTTCTTTTTTTTTCTTTTGAGACAGACTCTCACTGTCACCCCCTGTAGAGTGTTCTGGTGTCATAGCTCACAGCAACCTCCAACTCTTGGGCTCAAGTGATTCTCTTGTCTCAGCCTCTCGAGTAGCTGGGACTGCAGTAGGCACCCTCCACAACACCTGGCTAATTTTAGAGACAGTGTCTCACTCTTGCTCAGCCTGGTCTTGAACTCCTGAGCTCAGGCATTCCACCTGCCCCAGCCTTCCAGAGTGCTAGGATTTTCTGTTATCTTTTTAATGCTTTAATAATGCTAGGATTTTCTGTTATCTTTGTAATACAGTAATATCCTACAGTGTTCTGTTTTTCATTTCTAATAGCTAATGTTAGTTATTATCACCTTTTCTCTGTCATTAGCTATTTTTTTTCAGTTTCTGGTCGGGGCCAGGTTTGAACCCGCCACCTCTGGTATATGGGACCAGCGCCCTACTCACTGGAGCTACAGGCGCCGCCCAATTAATCAGACTTGATAATTTGTGAATTTTATTGGGCTTTTTGAAGAACCAACTTTTGGTTTTGTCAACTTTCCCTATTGTGTATGTGTGTGTTTCAAGTTAATTAAATTTTACTCATGTCCATTTGCTTCTTTCTACCTTCTTGAATATTTCCCATTTTTTAACTTTCTAAGGTGGTTATGAGTTTAGGAATTTTGTCTTTCTTCTTTGCTGACATACAATGTTTCCCTCCACACTGCTCTGGATATAAAAGATTTCCTACATACATTTTCCAGTCATTCACTGAAAAATGCTTTCCAACTTCTATTCTATTATACTTTCTCCATTTACTTGAGGATAATGCACACTCTTAAAAAAGTTCAGACATATAGAGATTTCAAAGTTAATGGCACCAGTCATCAGAGATCTGGACTGTGTATTTTCCATCTTTTGATTTATGGGGTAGACATAAGGGTTTTGTGCAATTTACTATTTGCAGACTTGACTTTTTGTTTTTGCTTTTTTGGAGTGTATCATCCAAATAAATTTTAGTGAAGGTTTTATGTATGACTGCAGAGAATGTGTACTTTTTACTTTCAATGCAATAATCTATATATGTGCATTAAGTCAAGTGTGCTAATTGATTACTTCCAATGTCTTCTACTCCGTTTTTTAAAATTAATTAATTTTACTTTAAAATATTACAGAAGTATAAATGTCTTTGTGATGTGGATGCCTTGTAAAATGCTTAAATCGGAGCTTTTGGTGTGTCTATCCGCAGAGTCGTGTTCATCATACCTGGCAGGTAAGTTTTTAATCCCTCTCCCCTTTTCACCTCCCCCCTCTTTGTCCCCAGCATGTCTGTACGCTCACACAGACCCACAATCTACCTCCCATTTATTCCTCTAGGCCTACGACACCTTTTGTCTGTTGCTTCTATTAATTGGTGGAAAAGACAAATTAAATCCCTCCTTGATCAATATTCCTCCTCTAGGATAGACATTTGTCTGTAAGTCATTTTGCTTCTGTCAGGTTTTGCTTTATGTACTTTCAGGCTTTGTTATATTTCTCTTGGTATGTCTTTCATTTACCTAACCAATGATTCATTCCTAATATATATTTTGTCTGATGTTTATTTATTGGATTAATGTTTATTTTAAACTGGTGTTATTGATATTTACAAGGTTTATTCTCTTGCATTTATTTCCTCCAACCTCTTTGTACTTTTTCTTTTTAGCATCTCCTCCTCTGTCTTGTTCCACATTTGTTATATTATATCATAGGTTCAATATATATAAAATTGAAACATTTATATTGTATTATGTTGTATTTTAGTATTTCCCACATTTAATATTGAAAAGGCAGCAGTCATCCTAACTACTACTCCATTGAATGAAATGTGTTTGTCTGGATCTTTAAAAATATAATTTTACTAAGGTACAATGCACAGACAACAAGCTGCATCCACAGAAACGGTGAAATGAATCGTGTACACCCAGGAAACCACGACCATGAGCGTACAGTGAGTGTTCCCCAGAACCCAAGAGCGCCTCGGTGCCCTCTGGATTCAGTCACACCTCTGCCACAGCTCAGGGAGGCAAGGACATGCTCTCGGGAACGGTAAGTAACTTGCTGTACTTTTATATGAGTGGAGTTACGCAACACATGCCTTCTTGCCCCTGGCCTTCTTTCTCTCAGTAACAATTTGGGATTAATCTGGTATATACCATTGGATTATTGACTAAGTCAGATTCTGTTGAATGAAAGTATTTCCTTAATAGGAATGAAAATAACTGTAATTTGTTGACATAGTCACCTGTTGGGGGACACTGGGGCTTTGCCCCATGTTTGGCTCTGTGCATCAAGCCACTCTGTACAAGTCTGAGTTCAGACACACACCTTCATTTCTCTTGAATAAACTTCTCAGAGAAGGAGTGATAGGTATACTTCCCCATAGAGCAAGCAGCCCAGGGATTCTCCAGAGGCACTAGTGAGTATTAATGAGGGGATTCAGGGCACCTCCAGCACAAGTTACATCAAGGGACACAGAGAGCTCAGTGGAAAGATGAGGGCAGCCTTCCTGATGGAGAAGCCTTGGGGGGACTGCAAGGGACTCAGAGGCCCTGCGTGAGCCACAGAGGCTCAGGCTGAGTCAGCCACGGTGCACAGAGGGTGTTACCCACAGGACAATGCTTGAGGCTCCCTCTCAAGCCTATCTCACTAACACGCCAAGCACTTAGGGCCCCCCAGCAGCGGCGAAATCCTGACTGTTCATCATCTCACATCCATTTGTGGCCAACTTCTGGTAAAGGAAGAATATTTGGATTATTCCTTGGGATTAATGTGATCAACGTGAGAGAAAAATACACATTCCAGTATTAATATTTCAAAAAGAGTATTTTTCCTTTTAATGATCAGTGGTCAGGAGTAGTTAAATACATTTGAGTGTTATTAAATGCAACGTATATTTTCAATTTTTCAAGAAAAATTGCTCTATATTTACAGATAATCGAGTAAGTAGTAAAAACCATGTCCATATACTTTCTTTCACTGTTTCTCCTTCCCTTGTTACTAACCCCTAGTGGGAGGGTGGTAGATTTTGTCACAACAAATGAGCTGATAATGACACTTTATCATTAACTAAAGTCCGCACTTTGCATTAAGCTTTATTTTTTGTGTAGTTTAGTTCTATGGGTTTTGAAAACTGCCCTGTGACATTTATCCACTATGACAGAGTACAAATATTTTTAAATGTCCTTAAAGTAAAGAGACATGATAGAAGCTGGTTGTAAACTAAGGCAAGCCCAGAATTCACATGGTAAAGGGAAAATAACCTGGGTAAAAAAAATCTTATTATCCCAAAATCCTGTTCTTGTTTTCTATGTTCAGCAATTATATCAGATTCAAAGAGAAAGATGTAACTTTTGTTACATAGAGTGAAAACGTGGGATATGTAAAATGTTTATCTTTCTGGGTAAACCTGTGATCTTAGCTTTTTAGTTGTCTATACTGATGGCCATGTCCCAGGAGCAAGAAACCACCAAGTTCTGAAGCAGGGCAGCTCAGAAGTCCCCTTGTGAGCACCAGTGGGACTGCACTTCTGAGTGGCCGCCTTGCTGCAGTCTGGGCCACATAGCGACCACTGGTCTCTAGAGAACAAACTGTCTACCTTCAAGGAAGTTACACCAAGTGCAGGAAGCTATGATGAAGACCGTGTTTGAGAAATAGATTTCACGGATGAAGAGCATTACCTCTGTCACACGTGCCTTCAAGTTTAGGAGAGGACGCTTCATGAAAACTACCACACCAGGGCTTAGTTGCTCGAAAGGGGAAGAAATTTGAAGAGGAGTTTTTATTTTCTCATTGGAGGCTAACCATGAGTATCTCATTTTTAATTTGTATTTTGTTTTTATAACATTTTGGGAGAATCAACACCAGTGTTTTCATTACTTATTCTTCCAAACCTGGTTTTCTCTTAAAACCAGTACCTCATCCAATTTTTTAAACACTTTCTGAAATTCTTAACATATTCGGAATTTTAATGTTTATATTCTAATGCGATCTTACACACTTCAAGTATTCTTTGGCATACAAAAAGAATCATTTTCATGATTCATGAGTGAGTGCACTGTATATATTTATTACTTTATAATAAGAGTTGTCAAACACCCCTGCCCCAAGGGGGCATTTGGCAATTTCTGGAGACATTTTTATTTGTCATGACTGGCAGGAAAGTGTTACTGCTATCTAGGAAATAAGAGACTGGGGATGCTGGTAAAAGTACTACAGTGGCCAGGCCTCCCAATGAATCGTGCATCTGGGAGTGTGTTGCTGATGGGAGAACTGTTTTCTCCATCTGATGGCTGGCTGTTGATGCAATTGTCAGGACAGAAAGCCTGTATCTCCTGTTATCCACACCTGCTGCTCTGAGAGATGGGTTCAGGTGTTAAAAAGAAGGCTCAGGGGCAAATCATGCAGAGTCTTACTACAACATACCAACATGATGTCTGCCCACCATAGAAAAGGAAGGACATGGAGAGAATGAAGCAGGAGAAAGGAGAAGGATTTTCTGAGGTGCACAGCATCTGTGTTGGAACATTGGATCCAGTTGAATGCAGGGTGGGAGATGTGATGCACGTTTACGAGAAGACTCTCTTGAACCCTCTTTAACGCACCCGGTGCCTGCTTCCTGGTCACTCTGGATTGCTTTCTTTCCAATCTCAATTCTTTCTTCTTGAAAACCAATACATTTCCTCCTTGCCTAGATACACATTGACAGAAAGTAGAATGATTATTCCTGCTAAATAATGCAAGGAAACCAAATATTCAACTTCTAAAAGAGCAATAGAGATTTTCCTACTAGATCCCTTAGAAAATACTGCTCTTTACCTATTAATACACATCTCTAAAACTAAAGAGTATCTGGGAGGGCTCACATTCCGAACAAGTAACACACAGTCATTATTCTCACCCAAATCCTTGAGTTTCAAATTAACAACATTTGAAGGAGACCTGTTCGCACAAATGAAATTTGAATTGTAGATAAAGTGACACTTTGGAAGGGTTAGGTCACGTTGTAGCTTTTCAACACCACCAAGATCTAATTTATGTAGTGGCATTGCACAGAGAGAACTCTAATGGCTTTTTAATTATTCTCAACTTCAAAGACTGAATGGGAGGGAGACCAATTCCCAGACAAAGGGAGAAAATATTAGAAGCTGAGCAGAGATAATTATGCAGCAATGACCTAGTAAAAGTGTCTTTGGATAGGGACTGTCGAACACTTTCCTGCACATCAGACCTACACAATCAAATCCAATAGTATCTTTGTTCAGTCCCCCCCTCCCGCCCCCGTCATGCCTTACCCTTAAAGGCTGATGGTCACAGAAAGTCAGGGGGAAATTTGGAAAGCTATGGTGACATCTTTAGGCAAGCTTTTTGGGCTATAAAGAAATGGTATACGCAATTTGCTATGCCAGTTAAGGGGAGCCACAGATAACGCAACTTTGACACAATGGCTCCAGAAAAATCCACAAGTCCAAAATGAGATGCTGTAAACACTGATGATAGGAAAATGTTCTAGGGCAATTTCTGTTGGGGCCAAATGTGGGGAAAGAATTTCAGACACATATTGCTATGTAAGAATGGATTCTGTATCATTTCCCTTAAACTGGGAAAGTAGATGAGGAAAATGTGAGTCTCAATGGTAGCTCTTACTAATACATGATTATTTTTAGTTATATAAAGTATAAAGCTTGTTTGAGAGCCCATTCTCTTGGAAAGAATATAACTTATATGACCACAGACCATATCATAATATCTTCTAGTGATAATAGTTACCATTTATTAAGCCTTTCTACTATGCTAAGGACTGGACAATTTCGTACCCCTATGAGAAAAGAAGAATCAAGTTTTCCCCAAGGAAAATAAGAATACAGAGTTGATGGCACCAGGCATGGTGGCTCACACCTATGACTCTAGCACTCTGGAAGGCTGAAGGCAGGCTCGTTGCTTGAGCTCAGGAGGATGAGACCAGCCTGAGCAAGAGCAAGACCTGGTCTCTACTAAAAATAGAAAAAAAACCAACCAAGCTTTGTGGTGGGCATCTGTAATCACAGCTGCTTGGAAGGGTGAGACAAGAGGATCACTTGAGCCCAAGAATTTGAGGTTGCTATGAGCCATGATGACAGCATTCTGTCAAGGGTGACAGAAGGAGACTGTGTCTCCAAAAACTAAATAAATAAAAGAGTCAATGGAAGGCTAAAGAGATTGGCCCTAGAAGCAATCAACAAATAAGTAAAACTGGTGTTATTCTGATGAACACAGGATATAGAGAAAAAAAAAATTAGCCTCTTCCCAGACTGTCCTCACTTCCAGTAAAGACTCGAAAAGGAGAGTCTTGGGAAACATATGACGTGTGCATGTTTGTGTTAAATAAGCTGGTGACGTAAATCGAGACGTGAACCCTTAGCGTAAGAGGAAAGAAAGCAAGTTCAGGCAGCCCCGCTGGGATCAAGTTACTGTTTCTTTGTGAAATCTTTCTCATAGCGCCACACTGCTACCCAAGTGTCAAAGTTCTCCTCAGTGCTGCCTTAGTGTTGAAGTTATATGCATGTTTGTGGAAGCTTCTCTCAAATTGTGCAAAAATACTAGTTTTCACACTAGAAGTATATGACTTTTTATTTTTTATTTATTTATTTTTTTTGCAGTTTTTGGCCAGGGCTGGGTTTGAACCCGCCACCTCCGGCATATGGGGCTGGTGCCCTACTCCTTTGAGCCTCAGGCGCTGCCCTAGAAGCATATGACTTTTATTCCCTGCAAATATCAATTTAATATCACTGGGATAGGGAAAGGTTCACAGTTTCACAATTTTCAAAACCTGTTACAGGCTCAAGAAAATGGTTATGCCACATATAGAAATAACTATTTTTAGGTAAAGAAAAAAGTGAAATATTCACTTAGAGGTGTTTTTCAAAATCTATTAATAATCTTATTTTATTTAACTGACTTCCACTACACCTGACATGTCTATAATGTGCATGTCCTCACATATTCCATCCCCAGCTGTGATCAAGAATTTCTTGTAGTTCACTCTTTTGTCAAAAGCTTACTGCCACATTTTTTTAAAGCCATTAAACAGAGTTACTGGTTTTTGATATGGTAAATAAAGTGGTTGGCTCCCGAAAATGTGCGCATCAATGTGGCCTTAAGGTTACATAGGCATAAACACCATCTTCAAAACTGGAATACTTAAAGGCTAGTTGTAGAAATCTCATTGTGTTGTGTGTGTCCTGACACATTTCTTAACTAGACAGGATGAGAATATTGAAGCTGTATTTTAGAATACAGTTAATTAGCCTAACTGAATCTTTCTGTAATGCATGCACAGATCAGAACATCACAGGGCATGCCTTACATGTGTACAATTATTGTTTGTCAGTTAAAAATGAATACATTTCTTCTATGAGTGTCCTTTCTTTCATTTTCCTTGTATGTCTTTCTAGCTAGACATTGTTCCATCCCCTTTTCTCTGGTCAGAGTTTCCGTTTGCCATCATAGCTCTCTTATTTGCCTTCAAAGCAGCACACACCTGCTGGGCAGTAACCGTGTGGGTTGTGTTAGGCCAGTGAGTGGCAGCGAATTACAGTGAACCTCAGGAAGCTTGCCCTCTAGTGAAAGAGGCAGAAATGTACATTACATCTGAAATGTTCAATTTCACATCGAAACTTCATTGTATGTCAAACATGAAGCAGTACAATGAATCAAAGTATGCACCTAAACTATCTACACGGCTTTGCTATCCTAACGGTGTCTGTGTCTGCCAGCAGCAAAGAAGCCTGGAGAGTACATGGGGATGGAATTGCAAAAGGTGCTTTCCACAGCTTGTTGAGAATTGAATATTTCTCCTTGAAACTATAGTCCAAAGCCTAGAAGAAGTGGTAGTCAGTTGGTGCAAGGTCTAGTGAATACGGTGGATGACAGAGTTTCCAAGTCCGGAGTCTATAGTTTGAACAGTGTTGTTTGTGTGACATGAGATCAAGCGTTGTCTTGCAAGAGGATTGGTCTGCCACATTGAGCAATCTCAGCTGCTTCGTCACAAGCGTCCTCATCAATTCATCCATTTGGTTTCAGTAGACAGTTGCTGTAACCAACTGGCCAGCTTCACGACACGGCAGTGGATGATACCAGTGCTGGACCACCACCCAGGCCCCAGTAGGTTTCTGTGATGAATATTTGGTCTTTGGATTTCATCTTTATCCAACTATTTGCGACACTTGTGATTGTCCAAAATTGTCCATTTTTTGGAGAATACTCAGAGATCTAAAAATAGACTTGCCATTTGACCCTATAATTCCTTTACTTGGTATATACCCAGATGAC
>CAUYON010069965.1:0-84232 GCA_963573935.1 Arctocebus calabarensis | reverse complement strand
ACAGTGCATCTTAGAAGGGTACAAGTGAAAATTACTAAATGCAGAATATAAATGTCTTCATATAGTGATTAAAAGGCCATGAAGGCTATGTTAAATAGTTGAATGAAAATATTTCAGATTGTATATGAAGTCAGCACATTGTGCCCCAAAAGAATACATAGCTAATAACTATAGTCAACATGTTGCACACTAGATCCATTGAACTTAATCTTCCTGCCTAAAACTTTGTTTCCTTTGACCAACAACTCTTCAGAGCTTCACCGCTCTATTCCCTCGTAACCACCATTTTATCTTTATATGTTTCATTTATCTTTATATGTTTCAGATATTAGCCTGTTATCAAATAATTGATTTACAAATATTTTCTTCTACTCTATAGCTTTAGTTTCCAATATCCTAATACGGTTGTTCACAAAGCACATATTTTTAATTTCAGTAAAGTCTAACTTATCATTTTCTTTCTTTTATACACATTTTAGTGTCATGTCACCAAGCTCTGGGTCCTAAAGATTTTCTCCTATGTTATCATCTAAAAGTTTTAAGGTTTTATGTTTTGGTTTCAATTTATGAGCCATTTTGAGTTAATTTTATCAGGTGTTGAATATAGCTCAAGGTGCATTAAGATTACTATTATTTTCCCCATTGATATCTAGTTGTTCCAGAATCATTTGTTGAAAAGACAGTCTATCCTCCACTAAATTATTTTGCATCATTGCTAAATATTAGTCAGTCATGGTATGGAGCTACTTCTGTTTTCTCTTCTGTTCCATTGATTTTAGTATGTATTCTATTTTTTGCTTTTCCATTCAAATAGTTGTAAAAACTAGTCTTGCTTGAATTTAGAGAATAACTGCCTTAAACATGTACATTAATTTGGGGGGAGTGACATCTTTATTGTCTTGACTCTTTCCTTTATGAACACAGTATGCTTTCAATATGTAGGTCTTTGATTCCTTTCATCAGTATTTGATAGTTTTCAGCTGTTAGGTCCTGCATGTGTTTTGTTAGATGTACAATTAAGTATCTCACTTTTTTTGAGTGATTATAAAAGGTATTTCATTTTTAACTTTAGTTTCTGCATGGATATTGCAAAAATTTAGAGATATAATAATGGGATTTTGCAATCAGTGACTGTCCTAACTCATTAGTCCACAAATTGTGTGCCCATGTCTGTGTTTTGGAAGATTCTTTGGTGTTTTCTACACAATCCTTCTGACATTAATAAATAAGGACAGTTTTTTTATTTTTTTTTAATCCATGTGCCTTTTATTTCTATTTCTTGTTATATTGCACTGTTTAGAACTTTCATGCTATGTCGAATAACAGTGGTACCTTTTTTCCAATTTTAGGGAGAAAACATTTAGTTGTACCATTAAATACAATGTTGGCTGTAGGCTTTTTGGACCTGTTCATCATTAAGAATGTTGCCTTCCAGGGCTGGGCATGGTGGCTCATGCCTGTATTCCTAGCACTCTTAGAGAGTGCTAGATTGAGACCAGCCTGAGCAAGAGTGTGATCTGTCTCTACTATAATTACAAAAATTAGTCAGACATTATGGTAGGCACCCAGCTGTGGCAGAAAGATCACTTAATTCCTGGGGTTTGAGGTTGCTGTGAACTAGGCTGATGCTATGACTATAGCCTGGGGCAACAGAGTGAGACTCTATCACAGAAAAAGAAAAAAAAAAGTTGCATTATGCTAAAGTCTATTTCTAATATTTTAAGTGTTTAAAGGTATGTATTCATAATGGATATAGATCTGTTTCATTTTTTTTTCTTTTTGTACTGACTTTATCTGGTTTTGTGATTATGGTATAATGGCTTTGTAAAATAAATCGGAATAAATTTGTTCCACCAGTTTTATTTTCTGGAAAATATTATGTAGAATTGTTGTTTTTTAAACACTGGCAGAATACTCAGTGAAATCTTCCAGACTTAGATAACCTTCTGGGATAGTTTTAAGATTAGGAATTCAATTTCCTTAATAGTTACATGGTTATTCAAAATATCTATTATATATTGGGTGAGTTGTAGTCATAAGTGCTTTTCAAAGAATTGGCTTATTTATTTAAAAGTATCAAATTTTTGTATTCAAAGTCCTTCACAATATTCCCTTACAATCCTTTTAATGTCTATAGGGTTATAGTAATACCTTCTGCTTCCTTCCTGATATCAGAATTACTGCCTTCTTCCTTTTTTTTTCTATCCCTCTTACTAGAGCTTTGCATTTTTTTAATATTTTCAAAACATCAGCTTTTCTCTGTTGCTTTTCTGTTTTTTATTTCATTGACTTTTGAAATCATTATTTCCTGCCTTCTGCTAGCTTTAGTCTTATAAATTAGTTCTTCTTTCTATTTTTTTAAGTGGGAGCTATTGTTATTGATTTTAGAATTTTCCTTTCTTATTGAAAGAATTGAGTGCTATGCATGTCCCTCTAAGGACTGCTTTAGCTGTGTCACACATATTTTGATACACTGTTATGTTTACTTTCATTAAATTCAGTGTAATTTTAAAAATTTACTTTGAGATTTCATCTTCAATTATGAATTCCGTATGTGTTTATGTTTAGTTTCCAAGAGTTTAGAGAATTTTCTGCTATCCTTATGCTGTTAATTTTTAGGCTGATTACAACGTGATCAGAGAACACATTCAAGATATCGTTCATATCTTTACACAGTTGAGGTATATGGCCCAGGAAATGGCCTTTCAAAGTATATGTTCATGGAGCCCTGGAAAAAAAAATGTGTATTCTGCTATTTGGGGATGAATTGTTCTAGAAGTACTGACTGATATCGGCTGATAGTGGTGGTTTCTTCTCTGTCCTTGCTGATATCCTATCTAGTTGTCCTATCAATTGTTGAGAAATGAACTCAAACTTTTTAATAAGAAAAGAACAAGTGATCCCATTTCATTATTGGCAAGAGACTTGACCAGAAACTTCTCTGAAGAAGACAGGTGCATGGTCTACAGACACACGAAAAAATGCTCAGCATCTTTAATCATCAGAGAAATGCAAATCAAAACCACTTTGAGATATCATCTAACTCCAGTCAGAATAGCTCACATAACAAAAATCCCAAAACTACAGATGTTGGCGTGGATGTGGAGAAAAAGGAACACTTCTGCATTGTTGGTGGGAATGCAAGCTAATATGTTCCTTTTGGAAAGTATTTTGGAGAACACTTAGGGATCTAAAAGTAGACCTGCCTTTTGATCCAGCAATTCCTCTACTACACGTATATCCAAAAGACCAAAAATCAACAAAGATATTTGCACCAGATTGTTCATTGCAGCTCAATTCATAATTGCCAAGTTATGGAAGAAGCCGAAGGGCCCATCGACCCAGGAATGGATTAACAAATTGTGATCTATGCATTATCATGGAATATTATGCAGCCTTAAAAAGGATGGAGACTTTATCTCTCTTATGTTTACATGGATGGAGCTGGATCATATTCTTCTTAATAAGGTATCTCAAGAGTGGAAGAAAAAGCATCCAATGGAGATTTAGGTTCATAGTCATAACAGTGAATTTGTATATTTATATTTTCAGTTCTGTAAGTTTTTGTTTTACATATCTTACATTTCTTTTATTTAGCACATACACACTTGTTGTCCTGTAAATACTTTCCTGAATAAGGACTGCTTTAGTTCTTACTCTCCTCTCTGCTACTATATTCTGAGGATGACAGGTGCCTTAGTCTCTGGACTTTCAGTTCTGCTTTCTTGATGCAGGGAGTATGCTAACCTGTATGAAAGTTTTCCTTCTCTTTGCATAGAAACTCTTAATGCAGTAGGCTAGGGCCATCACAGGGCTCATTTCTTATGTTCTTAGCTGTCAAAAATCACTGCCCATCATTTTTTGATGTACAGTGTTATGCAAACCATTGTTTCATGTGTTGTTTTATGTGGTCATTTAAGATAAGAGGCTAAATCTAGTCCCTATCACTCCATTTTCACCAGAATTAGAAGTCTGACCTTTCTAGAGTCACTGAAAAGGAAAAATAACAATGTCCTTTGTTTCTCTTTTCTATTGTGGAAACACATTATTATATACAGTGGCAATTTTTAAACTATTATATTTCACATTTTTCTCTGGACCAGGCATTGTGCTAAGGGATGTTCACTGATTATTTTATTCAAACAAAATTTTATTTTAGAACTATTTAGCTTCCATGGCTTTTCCCACCTCTAAAAAAATTACAGTGCATTTTGTTTAGGAGAAGTCTACTATTCTGAATCAGGGGTATCCACCCATACAACTACAGTTCATGTGCTGATTTTGTGAGGACTTCTTTGCTTATCTGTGGTGTCAGATATTATGAGAAGTATGTGCAGACTTTTGTGTGTGTTTGTGCATATGTGTGTGATAATCAGCTTTTGTTAGGGACACCCCTGTAGAATGAAAGGGGTCTGCTAACTGAAATATAAACAATCTTGATATGACATTTCTCCTCTTATTACTAAAGAGTTATTGTTTAAATCCCATATATTATTTAAATAGCTCAACCTAAGGCTCTGAGTCATTCTGAGGAATGAAATCCGCTCATATTGAACCAGATTATCATTCTTCGCTCTTCCTGACTGTATTTCTTCACTAAGCCCTCACATCAAATGAGCCTCAGGTGAGACAACACATCCCAGAAGCAGAATTTAGATTTAAAACTGAAGTTTGGCAGGAATGACTTCTAGAAAGTTGACAGACACCAGACAGTAGCTTTTCTAGCTAGCAAAGCAGGGTCACGTGTAACCTGGTTGCTCTTCTAACTTCCAAATATTTGAATTTTATTTTGATGCTGTGATACATACTTACATATACATGTCTAAGATTTTTTTCTAGTCTTTATCTGGTAATTTAGATCAACCTAATCCACTTTTTAGACTTCTAAAAAGAAATATTAATAAATAAGGTTAGGGGTAATAGCCGCTAGACTTTTATTAAAAAAATATTTGGAGACATACAAGAATACTATAATCCTTTATCTGTTCAAATTATCTTGATGTATTTTTTTGCATAACCTAGCCAAATATTCCTAAGTCTTACCAATATTCTTTATGGCTTTGCCTCTGTTGGTTCCTGTGTTGTAGACTCTATGAAAGTTTACAACTGATTCTTCAGTTTCCACTAGATTGTCTGACATATGG
Source organism: Arctocebus calabarensis (assembly GCA_963573935.1). Classification (NCBI taxonomy): domain Eukaryota; kingdom Metazoa; phylum Chordata; class Mammalia; order Primates; family Lorisidae; genus Arctocebus; species Arctocebus calabarensis. The sequence continues at coordinate 79,088 of CAUYON010069965.1, read as the reverse complement.
TAGATACTCATCAGATAGTATGTAAACGAAGCTCCCCTTTTTTCAGATAGTCTTCAGGTCAGGGATCAGTGGCAAATCCAGGGCATGGAGGCTGCTATTCCCCAATGCCTCATCTACTGCAGACATCACTAATCAATCATGGCACTCCTCCCTGCTAAATCTGCACGTAGGCTCAGAATCCATTGCTTCAGACTTCATATCCCACCTACTGCACCCTTTTTCCTCTCAATTGTATCCACATCTGGAATCCATACATATTAATAAAGTAGGCAACAACTGGCCTGAACAGCAACCTGATAAAAATTGCAACCTCTGCTTTTAAACTGGGTTTCTAAGTTACCAAAATGGAAATGAATTGCACAGTGTGTCCCAAAGGCTGCCATACATACATAAATACATAGATACATACGTACATGGGAAAAACGGGAAATTGTAGTTAAATGTGCATTTATTACAAAGTATTTATTACAAAATTTTATAGTCTTGGCACCTGTAGCTGAAGTGGCTAAGGTGCCAGCAACATACTCATGAGCTGGCGGGTTCAAATCCAGCCCAGGCCTGCCAAACAACAATGACAACTACAACTAAAAACAGCCAGGCGTTGTGGCAGGTGCCTGTAGTCCCAGCTTCTTGGGAGGCTGAGGCAAGATAATGGCTTGAGCCCAGGAGCTGGAGGTTGCTATGGGCTGTGATGCCACGGCACTCTACCCAGGGCAACAGCTTGAGGCGTTGTCTCAAAAAAAATAAATTATAAAACATTTCTCTACATGTTGATATTAATATGTAAAATACATATTGATAATATAAATATATAAGTACATATATAAAGATATAATATAAAAACACATAAATATAAAAATATTTAAAATATAAGATATGAATGTTAATTTTCCCAAGTATGGTGACCTCTGGGACATCCCATGTTTGTTCATGCCCCCCAATTTCATGGCTAAAATAATCAAAAGCAGACATTGTATAATCTTGGACAGGGTGAGAAATGTTTGGATAACCAAGCTGATGTTTTCCCAAATCTCTTTTAAGAAACAAGTTAATCTACCTGAGTAGCCCAACCAGGGAAGTAATCACAATTATTCCCAAAATTCAAGCTAAAAAAACAAACAACCTTACCTCATTCTTCAACCATCTGCTTATTCCAGTGGTCTCAGGAGGAAGGCCTGTGAATTATGTAAGTAATGTTCCAGTTTCTAAATTAATTCCCTCGTACCTGCGCTTTACACAGCGGGAAAGGACACAGAGGGGAGTCACCACCCTTATCTTCCATTATGCCACACTTTGACATTGGGACTTCTCATACACAGTTAGTTTTTTGGGCAAATGCAAATCCATGTGGAGCAAGAAATAGTTAAATAGCAAAAAGTGCCTACCATTCAAAGATCTCTGAATGAAAGACTGTTGAATATCTACACTCAGAGAAGCACTGCATTAAGAGTTATCTGTATCTGTGTATCTATCTGCAACTTCCCAGTCTTAACCAAAAATATTCCACAAATAGTAGGTGAAATTTCCTAAATTCAAAACACTAAGTAACCAAATGTATAGTTCAAGTAACTTCCCCGAGATGAATGAATGCATTGATGAGTGCCTGAGGTGAGCAGAATTCAGGTGTCTTTTACTCTCAAATCTGTACTTTTTTCCTTTAAAACTTATGTATCTAGCAATAAATCATTAGTTTTTCTTTTCTGAGACAGTCTCAAGCTGTCGCCCTTGGTAGAATACCATGGCGTCATAGCTCATAGCAACCTCCAACTCTTGGACCCGAGCAATCCTCTTGCTTCCGTTTTTCTATTTTCAGTAGAGACTGGGTCTTGCTTTTGCTCAGGCTGGTCTCAAACTCATGAGCTCAAGTAATCTGCCTGCCTCAGCCTCCCAGAATGCTGGGATTACAGGCATGAGCCGCAGCACCCAAACATCAGTTTTGTTTTTGACACACATTCTAATAACATTTATCAGCCATCAAAAAATATTGAAAAATGACTCATCTTTTCATTGCTACACCTATTTTATTATATGTATCTAGATGTTGTAAAAAACATAGATATGTAATATATATATGTATATATATATATATATTTTTTTTGCATCTTGCTAAGTATAACTTACACTGCCCCAATTGGATAGGGGGAAAGGAAAAAAGAGACAAGAGAGATCAATAGAAGCCCCGTGCCCAAAGCAGGCCCTTCCATTGCAAAGGAGATTATCCATAGGGAGAGGATACTATTACAAAGGGAAGCATACCTGAGACATGGAAACAGAATCCCAGATAGTGTAGGAGACTGGCTAAGAACACAGTCTTCTGAATGACTTGGACAGAATTCCTAGGTGGACGACTTTCACTCAGGAGGAATCTGAGTAAGAGACTTAACTTCCTGTACCCCTCTATAACAAGGAGATCATAAGACCTTCACCTACAGGTGCTATTAAGAGGATTAAATGAGATAGTCCACGCAAAGGAAACAGCTGTGTAATAGCCAGTATTCTGCAAATTAGAGCTGTTATAATCAATGATTAGCAATCGTGTGAATTCAAAACTCAGCCCAGAGGATATTCTCTCTTCCCTTCTGAGTAAAGCAAATACATCTGTATACTCCCACCACTACCACCAAAACTGCCACCAGCACCATGCACAGTGCTTCAACAAAGGGGATTTATAGACATTCAATGGGAGTCAGGTCAGGCTTTACACAATTGCCTATCTGTGTGGATGTGGGCTGAGCTCAAAAGCACCCCCCAAAAAAGTTGAAATGAGTCTGATGAACTCTGTATGACTCTGGCAGAAACCTGTGTGATGCTAGAAATAATACTGGAAAATCACTGTGTATCACTGTGTTTTAGAGGAATGTGTAGAAGTTCTCTAAAAAGACCACAGCAAGGAAGATGAGCACACGTCATAACAACGTGCCAGGAACTAAGCACTGCATCCCTACAAATTCCCAGATGGACTTTGTCTTCATGGAAACCCTTGGAGAGAGTCAAGGATGCTATTCACGCTATTGAACAACCAGTACCCTGTACCACGTGGCACGACAATCAGAGCCCATTCTGGTCTTATGTCCCTGCTGAACGTTAGCTCTGGAGTTAGCTCCTCTCAGCAAAGAACTGCAGAGATGGGAATAAAATTAGACTTCAGAGCTCAGGTTTTTAACCAGTGTAGGTTACAACTTTTATTTATATTTTCTACATATTAATTATTAAACGGTTCATTACAAATATATTGACTAGCTTCACCTGGCAAATTCTCCTGTTGCTCTCATAAACCCCTCAATTAAACCCTTTTAATTCAATTTTCGGGATGCCTATAGGAACAAGTGGATTCAGCTGACAGACGTGGTTTCTGGTCTGATACGTGGGCCTATAGATCAGGCAAGCACATCCCTGAGTGATGGAAGGATGAAAGGATTCTGTGTCCAGCTAGGTCATATTTCTGTTTTCATCATATTCAAAGGCCAAATTTCAAACACCAACATTTACTGGGGCTCTGACACCTGTAAGTTAGCACATAAAGTCACTAACCTATAGGTTTCTTACAATACAAGGGGCTATTTTGCTCATTATTCCCATTTGGATACCTTTGCATATTTCTGTGTCACCTATTTTCGTGTATTTCCTTTACTGGGGCATCTTTTATGTAGAAGGGACCCCTCAATGTGGATATCTCTTAATGAGTTAATTTTTTAAACACTATACACCTGAGTTTTTAAAATGCCAATACATGGTGATCCTTGTTGCAAAACATATAAAAATAGTGTTTACTTTATTCACGAATTAGTATTTTCATCATTTGTCATGCAACATAACACAGGGAACAACCAACTTTCAGACACCAATTTGTTTTGAAAAGTTGAAGTAATGATGGCCCAAGAGAAAGCAAAACTGTAAACAGAAAAGCCCAGTTCATCATTTGCTCTTTAAGGATGTAGGTGGACAGCACGTGTGGCTGCACTGACAGTGTGGGCTTGGTCCTCTGTGGGATAAATCAGGCTTTTGTGTCATGGGCAACACAGGTGGCAATACCCTATATAAATGCTAAGCATTTGCCTTACTCAATGTCACTGTCCTTCTGTCATCAGGGAGGGCCCTTCCCTTGCAGTCCTTCCGTGCACTTGTTGCAGTGGTAAGTTTGCCTGGTTGGGATGAAAAGCAACCGCCTGTCACACCGACCAAATCTCTTTCCTCAGTTAAAACCCTATGCCCCTCTCACCTGAGCACTGGAATGAGCAACTGTCTTTCATTCAGAGGTCTTTGAATGGTAGCTATAACAAGACTGGAAGACAGAGGCAATGAACCAGATGAGCTCAACAGCTTCCCTGATGTAGATGATATCTACAGGACCAGGGATGTCACCTACCTCAGGGAATCGCATTCCTTGCGGGGAGAGGGGGTAGCTGCATTAGTCAGAAGCTTGTTCTCCCCTGAGCATTGAACTGGAGCCTGGGGCTCAAAAACCATCAGTGCTGGAGCTGGAATTTCACTGCAGGTTCTTGGCTAAATTTGGCACCGCTGTAATTCCAGTTACAAACCAGCTAAGTTTATAGAGAAGCAGAGTAAGCAAGAAAAACCAGTCTTTGGAGAGAAGGTATCAGATGTGTAGAGAGAGGAGCCCAGAGACCATCTAGAGCAGTGTTTTTCAACCTTTTCTATCTCATGACACAATTGCACCTATAGGTAAACATCAATGGCACAGTTAAACTATGTTTATACAAAAAAGTCTTAAAAATAGATATGTTTACTGTGCTTTGAACTTCTTTCGAAAATAATTTAATTAACGATTGTTAAAAATGTTTGCAACACATTTAAGATCCTCTCACAAAACACCGTGTGCTCTGGCACACCAGTGGAAAATCACTGATCTAGAAAAGCAGAAGCAATAGAGTGAGTGCAAAGGACAGAGAAGAGAGGAAAAACATAGGGTAGACATCAAGCTCTCCAACCCAGTTCCTTGAGTTCCTCCAACCCAATTCCCTGAATTTATCCAGATCCTTTAATGCAAAAAAACAAAGCAAACAAAAAATACACCTTCCCTTTTGATTCTAACTAGTCTTTGGTAGGCTCGGATAATCTCATCCATTACTCCTACATGCTAAATTTTACCTGTGCAAGAAAACCTAAGAACACACAATTTTATTTGTTTGAGTTCCCCTAGAAGCAGACAATGAACCAAGGATTTGAAAACAAGTTGTTTGTTTCAGAGTGTAGAGAACAACCCTAGGGGAAGGAGAAATTGGCACAGGAAAGAAAACACATCCTTTAATAAAAGATGCCTGTAGAAGCCAGCTACACAATAGGTTTAATTATGAGGGGAGCTGGGATATGTACACCCCAGCTTTCAAGAGTCACTTCATTGCTTGAGGGCTGCTCCCTGGAGTGCTAATTTCTCCACAATTCTGGTCTCCTATATGCAAGGGGCAAAGCAACTTCTCGTAGTCCCGGGGCGTGCTCTCAGGCATAAAGATACAGATACCTGCAGGTAAAGGTCTGCAGGGGCACAGAAAGATGGCAAGCCCAGAGGAGGGGGAGAGAGGGTAGCAACAGCATTCTATAAGAGATGAGATTCAGAGTCATTGATCCCCTGTTGCTGAAGTGTAGTTATGCGCTAGACAACAACATTCCACAGTGATGAACAGTCAGTATCTGCCTGTGCTCATGGCAGTGTTTCCACATCCTTAGTTAAGCTGAATTCCCTACCCATCCTACCTTTGGCCACTAGACTTCACATTTGACTCTAGATCCTCTAGGGAGTTGACCTTTGTTTCTGCCCCATACACCGGCCCCCTGCAATAATTTTAGCCATCCACAAGAGTACTCCTATGTTCATCTTCCAATTAAGTCTTTCCAAGGGAGGGCTATCATCAGTTTTTCAAAGATAAAGGATATTCCTGGAATAAGAATCAAAACAGACTCTGGCTTTTGACTTGGCTTGTAGGACATAACCTCTTTCCTGTTCCGTATCTTAAATGATTCCAATGAGGCTAGCAGTTCTTAAATTCCTGTTCTTGGATCACTGTTGAGCTATCTGGGACGGGGGTGGGGGTCTGTCAAAGAAAGAAATCCCTAGACCCCATACTTGGTGATTCTGATTCAAGAAGGTAGAGGAGGGGCTGAGGTTGTTTATAAAGGTCACTTGTGGTTCTGCTTTTTAGCCAAATAGGAAAAACTCCCAATTAATAACACGAAATCTATGTTCCAATTCTACATAATCCACTAAATAATCAATTTGGTCTTGTTGCCCCCAATGGCAATGCTGGAAATGGTTTGGGGTCCAGGAAAGGGACCTTTTATGAAAGAGTTCTCCATCATTATGGAAGATTTTCCACAAAATGATCAATCTGTTCTTTAACCAATGATATCACTATCATCCCTGAATACAGCCTCTTTCTCAAGATTGGAGAACAAGGTGGTGGGAAGAGAGAGAGAGATTCTGCATGGCTACTTCTTACTATATAATGTTTTGTGTTCTAAAATGAGCATAAGTGAAATGCAAGAGATTTTCATCAACCATTGCTACCCTTATCCTTAGAGATCTTCACACTGTGAACAATTCTACCAACTCCCTCTATAAGCCATTTATTTCTTTTTCAGACTTTGTCTCCATGCCCTCTCCTCCTCTCCAGATGGATGAAGAGTTATAATTATTTTAGATTTCTCTTAGGGAAGCAACTTCTTCAGATAAAGGAATCAGGAATTGCAGAGGTGGAGAATTGTCTTTTTAACTGACAGCCCAGGGAAATCTAGAAAGCATCAAGATTATCTCCATGATTATCTCCAAGCTCTTCAAATTATTTACTAGAAGAAAATGTTTAACAAATAGAGGTATTCATCAGCATCAGGATCTGAATTTTTGATAAGCCTTTCTCTTCTCAGAGTCAAATACTCTTTACAAGTTTTACGAAGTTCTATTTTTTTAGAGAGAACAAGCCATTCTCTTTTTTTTCAACAGCTGTCTTCCAAACCTCGTGTGCCCCGCAATAAATATTTCAGCACTTATCCTGAGAAGTATCCTTCTTAGAGCTAGAAAGAACTGTCAGAGCTAGAAAGAGCTAGGTCAACACTGATCATGACTTTAAACTCAACTCCCAAGTAAGGTGGAATTCTACTTTCCCCTATCATCCTCCTTTCCAACAAACAATTATGAGATCTCATATTAATAAGTCTTGAATTAGGTTAGAATGAGGTACATTCTATAGATAGCAAGAAACCCATTCCCTTCTAGGCTTTTAATAATATTCCAACAGGCAGAAATACTACACTTTCTAGGCAGCGATTGCTAAACATTTTGTTTCTGTGGTCTAAATTGTCATTTAAAATTGTTTGTAAGTAGGTTCGTTTGAAGGCTCCTGGAAGACTATCTTACTTATTGTGTTAGTTGCCAGAACATCTATAAAACTGTGCAACACATATACATATAATTCAAGACGTAAATACTTGGTAATATAGGTAAATACTCTAAGTATAACCCCACCGACAGAAAATACACACACATATGGTAAGTCTATTGAGCAAAGATGGCTAGTAACTAGAACGAAATGATCTGCAAAACCATAAAAAAGAAACTCCCTTAGTTTGGTATTTCCATTTCAACAGAAGCTGCTCACACCTGAGACCCCTGGGAATATCTGAGAAACCAGATCAAACAGATTATTGAAAGTTATCCCCATGATTGTGTTAATGAAATGAACACTAGTGAAGTAATACTATGTTAATTGCGTATAAGTATACGTGTGGGTATGTAACATATATGTACACATACATGTGCGTTTCATCAACTACCAAAAAAAAAATCAGATCTTCTATTTCTACTGTGTTGAAAGGTACATGAATTAGATTAACAATCTCGATTATGCAGAGAAATTTAGCTTAATGACCTACAGTTACTTTAATGGCTTTGAAATTCAGAAGGTAAGAAGACACTGTGTTTCTTCCATTGAGCATTAAATATAAAATGCCTCTGATTGACCGTCATGGAAACTCAATTTTATTGCTATTTGAATTATTCAGAATCAATATCCAACATTAGCCAGCATAGGGAAGCTACAATATGAGGCAGAATCTGAAAGCAGCTCTTCCCTACCCTGAGTAATTGTGCTTTGTGTGGGGGATAATGAGCTGCTTGCTGCTTGTCACCACCTCAGATGCATCGAGAATTAACAACTTTATCTTCCTTTTATGTTATGTAATAAAAGGGATTACTTCATCGAGATGAACAATTTTCAAGGTTATGAAACATTCAAAATACAGTTGGGCTCACGAAATCGCCTCCACTATAGGAAGAGGCAAAGGACAAAACATTGGGTTTTAACTGTTTACACAGGAGAGAAATTTGCTCCAGTTATGTTTTTGCTATTTGATAAGTCAACTACAACCTCGTATTTCCCCAAGCTGAAAATTGCTTAAAGGCATAAATACTACACCCTAGCAGTCTGGCAGAAGCCTCACTTAATGTTATATAGCGCCTATAAGAAGTGCCACTGATGGAAGTAATTTTCCAAAAAGCATCATGAAAGGATATGAGAACAACAGCCGAAAATAATAATAAGATATTAGACATTTACTGGCGTGCTCTTTATGTGTCTGGCTCTGTGTAGAAATCTTGACAACACAATGTCATTTAAAGGTGAGGGCAGAACCATTATTACGTCCTCATTTTACAGATGAGGAAGTTGAACGGATCAAAAGAATTTTCTCCCCTTCATCTCTAACTGCGTAAGTGGTGGATCTGGGATTCTAAACCAGCCTGTGTGATATCAAAATGAAACCAGGTGAACACTCTTTAAGTATAACCCCACCGACATGCCGCAGGAAGAGGAATGCAGAGACACAGCAAAGTGCCTGGAAAACATTAAAGACGCTGAATGGCTGTCAAAACAAAAATGGGATGGGTTCCCCTGAACTCAGCCAGCTCCTCTGTGGAGGGGCTCACCCATGTCAACCTATGGGACGTGCTCCCGAGGCATCCAGAGGTTGACACGTCCCTCATTCCTTCCTTGAGGAACAGAGGAGGTAGAATACCCCCATCCTCAATTCATACTGAAACTCAGTACAGCAGCAAAACTCCACTCACACATATCCCCCAAGACCTGTTTGTACTGCTTCTTTTTCCTTCATTAAAGTCCTCACTGAGGCTAATAAATCAGTGTGCAATTTGTGTATAATCTAATTTTTGCCTTTTGCTTCATCTGGTGTAGGTAGAATCAGGGGGGAAAAAAGGGGAACCAGTAACAACTATAAAACGAAGACTAAGGAGAACTTACATCTTCAAGAAAATATTCTCTAACACCCTTTGGAAATGCCCCGAAATGTCCAATCTGCAAATTGGGGTTGCTGGAATTTTAGGAAAAGTGAATCTGACCTCTTCCTTCTGTGGAATTGTGACATATTTGTGTCTGTGTGTGTGTGTGTCTGTATACAGAGGCTGCCAAAAAGTGTATATGAATTTTAAGAAAGAAAAAACTGTATTAAAATAATAATTCTCATGTCATATTTGACTTCTGCAATTATAAGAGATACAAGATACAGTATGTAAGGTGACAAATATTATCAGTATATATTGAGTATTATAGTTTTAATTCAGTTTTTTTCCTTTGGGGGGACCCCGTCTGCGTGTGTGCGTTTGTGTGTGTGTGTGTATCAGTCTAAACACTAGGAAGGCATGGTGCATTTTCATCACACACAGTTCTCCTCTGGGTCTGCAGCCTTGTAGTCTCTGGGTAGCACACAGCCTGTGCCATTAGGAGGAGTTAATTGTGTCCTGAAAGTGCCCTTTATTTCTTCCCCAGCCATTTATAGCACAGCCAATAATAATCCCCAAGCCACCCCCAAATCATCCCACAGAGAGAACTCGGTGTTCCTTAAAACTAGCCAGATATATTAGGTGCCCTGGTAGAGAAACAGCAATTACATAAGTTAATGATATTCAAAGATGTAAGTTTAAGGAAGACGAAGCAGCAGATGAAGGAAAGGAAAGCACAGGGGCAAGGTCCAGTCCAAACACTCACCGCCACGCTTGGCCTCTACACGTGCACCTGTTTGAAATCAGGCTGAAGAGGGGGAGTGTGACCAGGAACTGGCTGTGTCATTAAAGGCATCATCCCCTTCTTTCATTTTCACAAAGACCTAAATGCACCCTAGTATCGTACTTTGATTTCAGTTTATCTGAAATATTGACACATATTTGACAGTCCCACCTTCACCTCCTTAAGAATGTGAAAATTTAAGACAGATCAAAAGATCCATTTTTAATAACAGTAAAAAAGACAGATCAAAAGACCCCTCCTGGTTCTGCAGAACACAGCTGTATCATATTCAACACGGAATAACATGATGTGGGAGCTGACACTGAACAAATCTTAGCCCCTCTCCCTTTGCTGAGAGAGCAAGGTTGATTTGCAATTCTGAAAGGATAATGAAAGGACCAGTGTTATTATTTAATATAAAAAATAGATTTCCTGGTTTCCCTCAAGTGTTTATCATCAGATACAGGGGGAAAAAATAGACCCTCTTTTCTTTTTTTTTATTTGTTTATTTTTTTTTTTTTTTTTGGCAAGTGCAAATTTTGGTTTTGGCCATTTACAGGTAGTAATTTAAAAAGGACATTACTTAAAACCGAATGGGGATATTACATAAAAGCATAGTCATAATGAAGCTCAACAATTTCCCTGGCTTGGGTGGGTGGGTGGTGATCAGTTGTGTTCTGCAGTAAGTGAGATCTTGCTATGCATGAAACACAGGATCCATTTTTAATAACAGTAAAAAAAAAAAAAAAAGGAAATTTACTGCCCCCTCCTGGTTCTGTAGAACACAGCTGTATCATATTTAACACGGAGTAACATAATGATGTGGGAGCCCACACTGAACAAATCTTAGCCCCTCTCCCTTTGCTAAGGTTGATTTGCAATTCTGAAAGGATAATGAAAGGGCCAGTGTTATTATTTAATATAAAAAATAGATTTCCTGGTTTCCCTCAAGTGTTTATCATCAGATACAGGGAACAATATCAAACTGAATTACCAAGTATCATCTCTGATAAATCAAATGAGCAACTCTGCAGGAAACAGAGAAACAGGGTTGTACTACGCAATGCTTGACGAGAATACATAGCCCCAGAAAATGGCTTAAAAAGCATAGGATTTTCAACATTTTTAGCTCATTTATGAAAAAAATAAAAGGAAATAAATCCTAACTATAGAGTTTTAGAACTGATAACTCCTCTGAACTCTCAAATGCTGACTTTGAGGCTGTATCAGTTCATTCAGGATGCTGTAACAACATCTCCTAAACCTGGAAGCTTATAAAGAATACAAGTTCTTTTTCTTACAGTTCTGGAGTCTGGGAAGTCCAAGAGGAAGGTGGATTTGGTGTCTGGGGAGGGACTGCTTCCTGGTTCATAGAGGGCACCTTCTCATTGTGTCCAGGCATGAAACTGAGGTGAGAGAGCTCTCTGGGTGCCATTTAGAACACACACATCCCATTCCTGAGGGCTTGGAGTCCATGACCTCCCAGCTCCCAAAGAACCCACATCCTAATACTGTCAACTTAAGGGTAGTGATTTCAACATATGAATTCGGGGAGGACATAAATATTCAGAGAACAGCAGAGGCAAATACTTCTCCCAAGTTGCTAAGTGCGTATCATTCATGTGGGGCCCTCATGTCCTCCATGAATCATGACTGCATGAGTGTTCTAAGGTTGGCCAAGAGGTGGAGCCAGAAACAACAGTGAGGACATCCCGGTCCACAAAGCAAGGACCTAAAGGACCTAAAGGACCTAAGTCGGGAAGTCCAGGGTCTAGATGAAGCTCACCACCAGTTACTAAAAAGGTTCCTATATAATTGCAACAGTTATCTTTACATGGTTCAGAAGCACTTTCTATATATCAGTCTTTGTTTTGAAATTGAAACTTTCTTCCCTCAAAGAGATTAATATATGAACATAACAAAATAAAAGTGTCGCAATATAAAATAATACTCAATTCACCATCCATCTTTTCAGGGTGGAGGGAAACAGGGATAGTTCTTTATGTAGAAGCATCCAGAAATGGTATAATGAACAAATAAATAAAGCTATAACTGTATTAACTTTTTCTACCCAAATAGGAACCCATTAGATTTATCCCTTTTGTATTTTCATCAGTAATATATCTTGGAGCTTATTGCATGGTTGTACCTCCTCATCTTTTCTTTTTTAATCCACACTCATGGGGTATTCCATGTTACACCCTGCATGTGCTCAATGAGTCCTCACAACTACTCTGACACAGGAGGTCCCTGTATTAAGTCACCACCAACCGCTTGTCCAAAGCCACAGGGTATTAGTGAGAGAGTCACGATTTAAACCCCTCTGTTCAGATTTTCATCTGCTATAATTCCTTCTCAAATAGCAGGTGCTGCTATTCTTATGAGTTTTACATTATCATTAAGAACCAAGACAAATGGGATATGAAAGTACTGGTGTCAACATCAGCACCAGAGAACACTGATCACCCCCGCCCCGAAGCCCTGGCATCATCTGGGTCCTTTACACTTGGCTCCTCTGACTGGAGTGACTTATGGGGTGACTGATCAAGTGTCAAATGCCAGAACTTGTGGCACTCCTGAACTGCCTAGATTAGAAGCAGAGGACCCTCTCATCCCCAGTCACAAATATTCACTCTCTCCTCCACGGGTGGTCAGACCATGCACAGACGTCAGTGTGCCAAAGCCACATTTGGGTATCTTACTGATGAATACTGCAGCCAACATACCCATCTGGCTGCCGAGATAAATAATGTAAAAGTGAAGATATATCTACATAATTCATGGAGTATTGATGAACAAGGCCCTTAATTCAGATTGCTCCTACAAATCATTTAATTATGGGCCATGCAACTGTAAGGGAGACACAGCATTCCAGCCATGCTGAACACATTCAACTGCACCAGAAGGAACTTGAGGACCTCTTGAGGATTCTAGGAAAATCTGGATTCTCATGAACATCACTGAGTTTGTACTGAGTACATAAAACTCTACTTTTCAGGGCAAAGAATGCCACATGTGTATTTACATGGTAGAGATTCTATAAATGCCATGTGTCACTTTCCTCAGAAAGGAGTAGATGGGGGGAAAATGAGATGTTTCCAGCTTCTCTGCAAACAGCATACTTTTTAGAGGAATACTTGAGATTCTCCAGAATGACTGTTTCATAACGGTTATGGTGACTATTATCAAAATGAACAAACCAAAAACTAGAAAATAGCAAATGTTGGCAAGGTTGTGGAGAAATTCAAACGTTTGTGCCCTGTTGGTGGAAATGCAAAATAGCGTGTTCTATCGAGAACAGTAGTAGTTCCTCAAAAACTTGAAAATAGAATTACCACCTGATCCAGCAATTCCTTTTCTAGGTATATATACCTCCAGGAACAGGAAGCAGCATCTCAGAGAGCTATCTGTGCAAACACATTTATAGGTGATTGTTTGTAATCACCAAGAGGTAGAAGGAACCCATGAGTCCATCCACAGATATATACAATTGGATATCGGTCAGGCTTCAAAAGGAGGGAGATCCTGGCACACGCTACGATGTGGACAGACCTTGATGACACCATCGTAAGCATAAGAAATAAGGCAGTCATAAGAAGTGTGGTGATTCTACCTGTACGAAGAGCCTATGGAGAGCGACATCACAGAGACACAAAGTGAAATGGCAGCTTCCAAGGGCTCATGGTAGAGAGACTGGAGAACCATTTTTAAATAAAGTTTCAGTTTTGCAAGATGAAAAAGTTCTGGAGATGGGGTATATACTGTGACTGCATTTAACACTACTGAACTGTATGCTTAAAAGTGGTTAAGATGGTATGTTTTATGTTAGGTGCATTTTGCCACAATTCATAGTCTTTTGTTTGTTTGTTTGTTTAAGAGATTACATGAAGGCAAGACTGGGAAACCAGCAGAGGCAGTGCTGCATGGTTTATTGTGCCTGGATCTGGAGGTAAAGGATCTACACCCATGGCCTGGCCTTAACTCTTAAGATCCTATGTTTAGCAGATCCCTATAATATGGCCTCATCTTCCATTGGATACCCTTGCAGCTCAGAAACCAACTAATGTCATGGTGACAAAATATGAAGGTCAAGAAAGGGGACTCTGGAAAGAGAGCAAATGAATCACAGTTCTGCTATGCACCTGTGGTATGAACTTCAAGAACAGCCTTAAACCCTTAGAGTAGTCTCATCGCCTACTTATAAAGAGTAAATAAGGTAACAGGTTATGTACAGGCTCCTGAATGAAGCCCCAGTTTTCTACAATTCATGTGGGTCCCCATGTGATCTAACCCCCACACCTGCCTCTCTAACTCCACCCCACATGAATCTCCTCAACAGCTCTGTTTCTTCACATGCCTTTGCCCTACCTGGACCACCTTTTTTTGAATTAACCTTGGCAGGCTCCTCCTCAACCTGGACGTCTCCATGCAAATTTTACCTCCTCAAAGATGACTTCACTTTGGAACTGACTGTCCTAAAGATGGATCTCTTCTACCACCAGCACCTTTCCCCACTGTCAATTACTCGTTATTGCATCACCCTGTCTATACCCTTACATCACTTATCAAAACCTGAAGTTATTATATATTTTTAATCTACCAACTTACTTCTTTATCATCCATTTCTTCTATGAAAATATACACACTATAGTGACAAGGCGAGGTTAGTGCCATTCACCACACCATCCCCAGCACTTGGAATAGGGTTAGCATACCTACCACAAGGAAAAGACCAAAAACAAGATGTTATCTGCTGTTATAGTACTGAATTGTGACTTTGTACCACTGACACAATGCAAGCAAAAGATGGAGACATCTTCACAAGGAACTCAGTGATCAGGTTCTCTGTAGAAAACACCCATCAGTAGCCAGGCATGGTAGCTCATGCCTCTAATTCCAGCACTCTGGGAAGACAAGGAGGGTGGATTGTTTGAACTCAGGATTTTGAGATCAGCTTGAGCAAGAGTAAGACCCTATCTCTACTAAAAATAGAAAAAAACTAGCTGAGCATTATGGCAGGTGCCTATAGTTCCAGTTACTCGGGGGGGGGGGGCTGCAGCAGGAGGATCACTTGAACCCAGGAGTTTGAGGTTGCTTTAAGCTATGCTGATGCCACAGCACTCTACCCAGGGTGGCAGAATGAGATTCTAGGGAAGGAGAAAGAGAAGGGAAGGGAAAAAAAGGGAGAGGAAGGGAAGAGTAGAAGGGAAGGGAAGGGAGGGGGAGGAAAGGGAAGGGGAAAGGAAGGAAGAGACCCAGCTGGGTGAGAAGTAGCCACTGGCTCTAAAATGTTCTAAAATGCACCTGCTCATACCTTTGATGCCAGGCCCCCTCTGGGCAGATGTCCCACAAAAATCCCTCTGGATGAATTAAGAAAATTCCCGAAGAATACAATATTTTTGATGGGTCCATGTACAGATCTGTGGCCCCCGCAGCACTTGCCAAAGACACAAGCCCAGTCCAGCAGCGCTATCACTGTGGCTGAGTTTTCAACTGGTTTATCATTTGTCAGCCCCAAAGACACTTGCTGAACTGACAGAGAGAGTCAATCCAGAAAAGGGACATGTAGAAATCACTATATTTCTGGGTAAAAAAAAAAAAAAATGACTTCAGCATCTAAGGCTCACTGGTTGACTATGCGTGATGTTCAATTGTTACATCTCAGCTTCTAAACTTTGGAGTTCTGAATTTTTGAGTTTCACATAAGGAGTCTGAATGCCAAAATATGTCATGCAGCTCCACTATCCTGCTCTCAGACTTTCCGTGCTGTGGTAGAGCAGACTTGATTGGAGGGTGCACTGTTCAGCAATCCATCTTGAACTGGCTCACACAAAACTGTAAAGTTCAAGGCTCCAGGCTCAATGAGATGCAAGTACTGACAATAAAGTCACACCAGAAATAGATTTTCAGCAGTGTACTCTGTGTTCACACTAGCCTCACCCACTGTCTCAGTTCAGGCTGCTGTAACAGAATACCATAGACTGGGAGGCTTAAACAGCACACACATTTAATTCTCGCAGTTCTGGAGGCTGTGAAGTCCAAGATCAAGACGTTGACTGCTCAATGTCTGGGAAGGCAGAAAGGCATTCTTCTTGATGTGGGGAAGTTAGCCTTCTAGTATCCTCATATGGGGGAGAGCAAAGGGGGAGGGAGCAAACTCTTCCATCTACTATTCTTATAAGGATGCTGGTCCCACTCACGAGGGCTCCACTTTCATGATCTAATCAACTCCCAAGAGCTTCACCTCCTAATACCATCACCTTGAAGATGAGGATTTTAACATATGGATTTAGGGAAAGACACAACACTTTATTCATAACACCCATTCAATGTCAGCATGGACATCAGCCACTCTAGGCCTATGTCCTAGTAGTTTCTTACCCTCAAAAAGAAAAAAAAAAATTCCTGCCCAAGACAAATCTCACTGGATAGACTTGGGTCATGTGTGCATTGGTGAACCAGGCACCATGGCCAGAGCCATGGAAAATGCTCACTGGACAAGCCTGATCCATCGGCAGTCCAAGGGGAGCGGGTGTTAGTCCTGTCTGGAGGACAGGGTCTATAAAAGCAGAGGTAATGCAGTTACTCACGAGATTTTGAGCTGGGCTCTGTCCCAAGAAGAAGGAAGGCGAGCAAGCAGATTTTTGAGTTGCAGAAATAGGCATGTGATGCTATAAATAGCCACAAACTATGGAAAACGCAATGAAACAAAGCAAAAAAGGAGAAAAAAATATTCTACCATTTAAAATGGTACTTCCAGTCTCCCAATCATATACTGTATATATTTCACATATATATGTGTATATAGTCATGGAAAACACCATGGAGAAGGTTAGCCTGTCTGAGATAGGCTTGGAATTTGAAGAGGGGTTTACAGTGAGCAAAGGGAAGGTATGAGTGAAGGCAAGCAATTTCTTGAATCATTTCTGACAACAGTGTTATGAGGAACATATTATTATAACCTGCCATTTTAGAAATGAAGACACCCAAGGATGCTTTACTTTTTTATTCTTGTAGAGTTTGCTTCAGGCCAAGCTAATTCCCGAAACTCATGTTTTCATGAGGGCTGCCACGTACCGCTGAGCAGAGAGCCCCTGTCACTGCAGTGGGTTCATCCATGCAGGCTAGGAAACTAACAGCACCCCACAGAGTGGGGCACTGTACACCTGGCCCCTGCCTGCAATCGCTGCACCCAGGAGAGGGGAGCAGGGTCCCAGGCTGCAGTTCCAGGCAGGACCTTGACCCCAGAGGGCCTTCATACCTACCTTAAGAAACCCAGGCCGTTTCGGTTAATGGTCTCGTGAAACACAAACATTTCCTTTCCTGCTTTCACGCAGCCAGCCAGGATTTAAAATGGACTCTGCCATGTAATTCACTTCTTTCCAATACTCAGGATAAAAACTGCCCATAAACAACAAACCAGGCATTACTGGACCAGGTGAGCAGCTGCATTGTAAAGAAATGGGTTTTCCACGTATCTTTATCTGGGTGGGAGATGAAGCCAGAAAGAGAAAAACTGCTAGAGAAAAACCAGCTCAGGCAGTCTAGGTATTTAGCTCTTAAGACTCCTCAGGAGTTTTCGGCGATGGAGGCAATAAATTTCTGTTAGAGAATAAATTGGTTGGGACACAAAGCTCCTTACAGATTATAACCTCCTTCCTTGCCAATTACAAACTTGGCAATCATTTGTTTATTAACCTGATGCTTGCTACGTTAAATGGCATCCCATATTTATAATGCAGCAAGATAAAACCCTAACATTCAAAATCACTCACCCCATCTGTCTCTCCTCACCCTCACCTGGGTCCCACACTCTGAAGCCTTTTGAAGGTAATTCAATGGAACAGGGTTTTAAAAAATAGTTTAAAACTTTCTCCTGCATTGCCTCAGGGAAAGCCTCCCCGTTCTGTGCGTGTGAGTGATAAGGTTTAGCCCTTCAATTCACTCTGAGTGAGGAGTGTTTGTTAAAGTCTTTATTTGGAAAGGGCCGCGGCTTAGTCCCAAGTGGCAATCTTCACTGCATTCGCCACTGCCCGCTCTCCGCCACAGCAGACTTCAGCGGAAGGAACGGAGCTAATCCCAGAGACGGATTCCTCTCCAGCACCCTCCTTCCTGGCCTCTCAGCTCCTCAGACCTCCTCACATACCGTCGAGGTTTGACACCCTGTAACCTGAGTCTAACCGCGTGGCCCAACAACAGGACCTCGGACGCAACCTCTCAAGGATGTCATCCGTGCTGTTCTAAGAAGCCAGTTGCTTCTCCCAACAAATTCCCCTGTGTGAGAACGGCACTGCCCATCTCCCAGCTGGGTTGACTCAAAGGGGTGGCGTCACTATGCCAGGCAGACAGGAGGGTACACACCTTTACAGCGTCGGTGCATACTGGCTTGACCATATGAGTTAACACCCAATGCCTCAATTTCTTTTTCTGACTGACAGAACCATTTTCTCACCTGTGTGGCAAGCTAGAGAGCTGGAGAAGCAGAGCCCCTCAACCAATGGCTAGGGAGAATTGGGGTATCAATGCCCAGCTCCCCTGCTCTTGGGTAGAATAATGTGTCTACACCAGCTGCTATAGTGGAATGAAGGTCCATGTTGCACAGTGGCCAGTGGCCTGATACAACAACCTTTCTTGGTGGTCTTCTTTCCCCTATATCATTTTGCTCCTTCACCAGCACAACCACAGACATCTCCTCCCAAATAAACTACTTTCCTGTCAATTCCTTTCTCGGGTCTGCTTGTAGGTGAACTCAGCTGAGCAAACGACGCTGTCTTCTTGCCTGTGTTCCCAGCGTGAGATCAGCTCCTGAGTCCTACCGAGCCCAACATCGCACCACTCCTTCAAGGTTAATCTTCTCCATCAAGATCTTGCCAGGTCCCTCCCACCCAGGGGAGGAGTCAGGAAAAGCGTCTCACAGCAGATTTGTCCACGCTGAGATAGGAAGGGTGAGCAGGAGTTACTAGCTGGAACTGAGGAGGAAGAGGAAGAAGCAGGGGTTGGGCCAAGGCCTAAAAGCAAGTGAGAACATCGTATATTCAGGAAACGGAAATTGAAATTTCATTAGGAGCTGCTGTTCTCAATAGGCAGAGAGTGCGCATGCTTGCCCACGAGGCAGTGTGGGGAAATGTCTGGAGAGACTTCTGGCTGTCAAGGCTGGGATAGGGCCTTCCTTGCTCTTAGAAGGTCAAAGTCAGGGACTCCTCTCAACAACCACGATGCACAGGACAGCCCCTGACGACACCAAATAATTCAGCAGAAAGGTCAACAGAGCCAGGCTGGGACATCCTGGTTGGTGGGGTTAGAGTTCAAGAGGAGTTTGCTAAGAGACAGACATAAGGGTCACAGGAGTCGGGTCATGAAGACTCCAGGGAGCTTTGGGGGCTTTATTCCAGGGGCCATGAGGTCCTGGAGATTAGTAAAAAAACAGAAGCGGAACAAACTGTCAGAGATGCACCTGAAAAAAGGGAAGCCCAGCGTGGCTCCAGGCAGAACCAGAGTTGGAGACAGGCAATTCTGGGAGGGAAGGGAGCTTAGAGCACAAGCCTGGGGAGGTGTCTGCACAGCCCAGCTTCTGGCAGGGTGTCCAGCATGGTGGGGGAAAGTGGGCACGTTTTAAGAGATGTTTGGGGAGCGTTTTCATGGAAATGCTTATCGCAAAGTCAATAAAATTGGAATTTCCTTCGGAAAATTTTCCACGAACATTGTCTGAATAAATGAATGCAGGAATGAATGATTACACAATAGGGTCCTGCCATGGAAGCCCCCAGATGGAAGTCTGGGTCTTGAGTTTTGGAAGATGATGGCTGAGCCCCTGGGTAGATGACAATACCCTCCATGGAGATGGAGAAGATTAGGAGAAACAGCTCTAGGGGGATGAGAAGACAGGCTGAGACGGTACCCAGTGGAAACTCTCAAAATTACTGTGGTCCAGCTGTAAGGCAATGAACTGGTTCATGCTCAGCACAGATGTAGCATTTCAACGACATGGTATCAGGCACGTGTGAGCAATTGAGTGTCTGGTAGACCCAGAGGACAGAGAGTCACAACACCTTATAGGCTGACAGCAGAGATACTTAAGGGTTCACAGCAGAGTTCTGCTTTGTTTTTTAAACTCACTGTACGTGGAGACAGCGTCAATGGCAAATGATGATGGCTACTGGTAACTGAGTACGTCTCCCCTCCCTCATTCTTTCATTCATTCAATAAATATTAATATTTGTTTCTAATAATCCTGCTATAGGTGTAGGAACACAGCACTCCAGAGACAGAAATATCTTCCCTAACAGAACTTACCATCTGTGTGGGTGAGAGAGAGAAAGAGAGACAGAGACAGAATGAAATCACTAAGAAGTACATTACGTGATGCTAAATGCTGCAGCTACAAAGCCAGGTGGTAGCAGAATGTGATTTTCAGCAGGCAAAGACAGATCCCCTGAAAACGCAGTATTTGAGTAAAGACCTCAAGCTGGGTAGCGGCAAGGCCTACAGGCAGTGGGGGGTGGGGGAAGTGGCTCCAGGCAAAAGATGCAGCCGACACAAAGGTCTTGGTGGAGAATCAAATCTGCAGCCACAGGGGCCAGTGACACAGGGTAGGGCCAGGGAGCAGAAAAGTAACAAAGGACCAGAGTGTGGGGACCTTGTCAGAAATCACGAGGACTTTGGCATTTGTCCTCAGTGAGATGGAAGCCATGGTAGGGGAGATGACCCGAAGCAGTGGGGCAGGGGGCCACTGGTGGGGCAGGGTTAGGAGAAAGACTCAGGAACCTGGGTTAGAGATAGTGATGATACGGCTTGGACGGGGGGCACGGTCCCATGGTGGGAAGGGTGACACCCCATGGTGGAAAGTGTGACATGGGGGTTCCAGGATCCAGCCACACTTGAAACAAACTTTCTTTTCTAGTTGAAGCTCATTTGAGTCCAGTTTCTTTCCCTCCAAATGGGAATATCCCCAGAACAAATGAAGGAGACCTGTATGTACTGTATCATACAGGGCCAGCACCACCCTATGGAGGGGACATTCCTGTGGCTACTTTAAATACAGATACACTCTAAGTAGAAAGTGCAATATTAATTTCAAAGAATTAAGTGAACAAAGGAACGTAAAATGTCTTTTTAAATATTGATTTCATATAATGATCATGCTTTAGATGCACTAGGTTAAATGAAATATATTATTAGATTAATTTCACCTGTTTAGGTTTACTTTTTTAAAACAACATGGCTACAGGAAAAAGTAAGATTACGTTGTGACCTGGATCTTATGCTTGTGGGCGGGGAACATTTTGGTTTTAAGAACTTAAACTAAGTTAGAAACTATAGTTCCGGACACACACAGCTCAGACTTTAACTCTAGTCAGTCCCATGCAAAACCCAAGACTTTTTTTGCTGCAGTTACCTCCTCTGCCCTCCACTATTAAGAAAATCAGCTTCTGCAACCTTGCACCATCTCTCCAAGGGCCAACAGCTATTTCAGACTAGTGAGTTGCCTGCACCACGTTGCACGTTGAGCACAGGTGGCTGAGCTGCCTGCCAACTCAGCTCACAAAATTGCCAAGGGATTCACCTCGAAAGGGCCCCTCAGAACAGCAATCCATCTGGCCAGCAACCCCCTCCCACTTCCCTTTAGTCTTGTATCAGGAAGCACTCTGGTCCGGCCTGCAGGCTCCCGGCCTCAGAGATTCCTGCTGCACACCCTCCAGGGCTGAGCGGGTTGAGGAGGAATCACTCCCACACTTAAGGTACCAGGAAACCGTTCCACCAAAACCCACAACACTATAATTACCATAAACCCTTCAGCACCACTGGCTCTGAGAGGTAAAAGAAATTAAATCAATGAGCAGAGATCGCATCGGGAGCAATCTTATGGGAGATTCATGTAAATGCACAATCTTACATTGGAAATGAGTTTTAAGATTAATACCCTTCACAAATGGAAAAGTATAAAGAAGTATGTAGGAGAATATGCTGGTGCGACAATAGGTCAACCCTTCTTTTTACGAGCCGTCAGCTATATTGTATGAAGAACTCATGAAGCTTAATGTTCTCGGTATTTTTTTTTTTTTTTGAAACCCTGTAATGCAAATTCTTCAAGAGAATAACAAGTGATGCATGCTTGAAATTTATTTTTAAATCAAGAGCAAAATGAAACCCTTTAATTAATCTCAGAGAATTTAGCTCCTTCCCTTTCAGATCTGTCTTTTGCACAGTTAGATGCTTAAAATAATTGCATCTGCTTGTGTGAAACTGCAGCAGTAATTCAGCGGGCTTATACTTGTGCAACCTTTTAAAAACAGGCCTTAAAACATTCATCTGTTGAACCAATTTACCAGCTTTCAATAAAGCATCTTTAAGATACTTTCTGTTACATTTATATGACATAAGCTGTATTATTTTAATAATCTGTGCTTGAGATATATGGTGATGAGGGAATTATCGCTCACCTGGGGAGATGGTGTAATTAGAAAAGAGGCACAGTCGGGGAATAAAAATGATTAAAAAAAAAAAAAAGCCTGCTGAAATTAACCAGCCACCGCTACGAAGATGCTATGATGTTGGTTTAAGTTGTTGGGGAAGCATTCGAGTGGGAAGCAAAGAAGAGGAAAACCAAGCAAACTTGCCGTGCCTGAAATAATTGCAATTTCTTCCTCATCATTTCTCAAGGCTCACAGGGAGTGCACCCAGTCAGGGCAGACAAATGAACACCTTCCGCACAGCCAGTCAAGGGGACTGCCTGAGTCGAGCTAATGTTCTAGGGCAAGACGGGAACAGGTGTAATTATACTAATGATTTATTGAATGTTTGATTAATTGGAAATTAAGTGAATGCATAGTGGCAGAATTGTCATAGCAAATCGCTCAGCTGTTGGCTTAAAAGATGTTCTATCTCCCTTCAGTAAAGCAATTAAACGCATCTTAAATCATTGTGCAAAGATACGCCGACGTAAGTATGTCCAACAGAGGGGTAGGAGGACCATGCTGGAAATATCTTAATAGGCAGCCTTTGGAGGAAGGGACATTTTCCAGGAAAATGTTAAATGCAAACCCACCTCATTTTAGAAGTTAACTTCCATCTCTATCTGTAAGAAAACAGACAGTGACCTCAAGGTAGCTGGGAAGACTGTGATTTTTGCTGTGTGCACGTATGGTTGTGTATGTGAGTGTGTACTAATGCTCCAGGTTGCTCCTGGCCTACACAATGACTTTGTGCATAAAACTTGTGAGTGACTCTTTAGGGAGAAGCTTGGTGGGCAAAGATGGGGTTATCCTGCACGCCCAGCCCAGCCAGGTGTCTGTGGACCGCAAACAAATGCAGACATTCACTGGGGCTTCTCCAACTACCCAGGCAAGGGGGGAGCAAGGGGAGGATGGAAAAGGGTCTTGCTTCTGGCACAAGGATTTTGAGAGCCTCTGTGCCACGAGCTGGTCCTAGGTTTTCTTTACAGTGCAACCTTCCATCCCTCACTATTTATTTATCCATCTCCGTTGCCTGCATCTTCCCCTAAGTCCCCCATTGTCAGAGGAGCACGGCCAAGAGTTAGGAGTTTAATGTTTTCTGTGTGGCGCCTTGAGCTTGGGGAAGGAAAAGGCGGATGCAAATTGAATACATAAATAAGAATTTAATAAACTTTCTCTTTTGGTCTCCTACATTGCCACACGAAAGTTACAGGAACTGGAATTTGAAAATGTTCTCTAGAGCAGGAACTTGGCGGGGTGGGGGGAGCAGTCTCCCCTTTGCCCCGGGGGGTCTGGGAAGGTGCAGTCCTTTCAGGGAAGGGCAGTTTCAAGCGAAGTAGCTCCAACACCCCCTAAGAGGTCTACGCTTGGATGGCTGATTCAGGATTGATTGTAAGGAAATCTTTAAAATACACCCCAAGATGTCTGTACAGGGATATTCACAACAGTGATATTTATAACAAGGAAGAGGAAGGAGAAAAAACAAAACCCAAAATCCATCTAGGGGATCAATAGCATTTTCCCCAGTATAGTTTAAGGAAGCTGGTTATAGGAGCTATTAACGTGCGATTTCCCTAAATAAAACTTTTAGGGTTCAAACAGAGACTTTGAAACATGGGTGTTCATCGTGTGCAACCAGGGGAGAGAGAAACTGGCAACTGTCCTGGCTTAATTCTCAGAGCACAGACTGTGGCTCCCAAACTTGGGAGGACAGTTCAGGAAAACCTGATGAAGACCTTGTCCTAAATCTGTCGCCAAGATCGAACAACATGTTAACAAATAACGCGACTCCAATATTGCCGATAAAAAAACAGGTGGATTAACAGATATGTGTGGAGAGAAACTCCTGTGTGCCTGGGAAAGGGATGAAACCTAAATGGTGACAGTGGGTAGCCTCAGCCGACGACCCGAGGTGATTTACTTGCTTTGTTCTCTGTGTTTTTCTCTATTGGTCAGTACAAATGGCACACGGGTGTCATTCTTCATGTTTTCTTTTCTGTGAGTTATACAGGTCGTGCCTTGTGTTGCGACAAAGAGCAGAGAGGGAGATGGGTGACTATGCCACCTACTTTTGCAGATACTCTAAACAGGACAATTTCCTGTTCTTCCTAAGATAATGTCGATTTTGGCCATATGTCTTGGAAGACTGGAACTCTGCCACACACTCTATTAAACAAGAACAACAACAACAAAAAGACTGCAGCTGCAGCCATTAGAACAACTCCGCCAATTAAAGAAGTCTCCAAAGTGTAACAGTGTTGCCCTTCAGAAAGGCCAGTGTTGGCAAGACCAGAAAATGAGTCCAACTCTATTAGACCAATGGCACATCCCAGCTTCTTGAAACAGGTAAATCTGTTTTGTCCCCATGCACAGGAAGACACAATTAATACAGCTGAAAAGTAAGTGCTACTGGCTCATTACCAGCCATCGGGCTGTCCTGCGGGGACCTCCATCCAAAGCTGGGAGGGGAGGCTACTAATTATCATGCCAAATTAAGCCTTGATTATTCCCCAAGAGACCCCTATTAATTGGGCTGCTACGTTACATAACAGTTTTGCACATTAATAATTGAGTTGCAATGACTTGATTTTCTCCTCGTAAATGTGATTTATTTTTCACTCCTCTAGTTTCGAGTTGCCCCGTCATCGAAATTGGGCTCTGGGAGCCCGGAAAGCCGCTGTGGTTGAGGACTTAAGGAGAGGAAGTGGAGTCTCACCTGCTCACAGGAGCAGCAAAAAGGTATTCAGCAAAAACTCTGTCAACACAAAGACAACACAGTGTCAGCCACACCTGCCGAGCGCCTGGTTTTTTAACGAAACATGGTCACCAATTTCCATTTAATAATTTTCACCTTCCTTATTTCTCATAGATGAGCTATAATCTATTGTGTTAGCTTTGTTGCTACTTTTTTGAGCATTTTCTTGTACTAGACGGTTCCTCTTATATGTTTCAGAACCCCAGATCTAAAAGCAACCACTTCTCCGAGGAGCCCTCATTCCATTTACAGGAAAATGGCACTAAAAACCCAAGATGTGAGCATTGAGCACGCTCATCGCTGCTGGAGTGTTGCTACTTTCAGGACCTATCAGCTGACAGAGCAAAATGGCCCTGTGTGTACTGAGCCGTGTCTGTATACAATCTATAAATATTGCTCTCCTTCACCATCTGTGTCTGCATGAAGCTAAACATGAGTTCACACCAATGCCCAGTTGCAGTCTGTCCTGATCTACATCACTGTCGTCCTCTGCCCTTGGCTCATCTGTGCCTCCCCCCTCAAATAGGGAGCAACCTCTGCCCAGTATGGGTGGAGTAGCCTCACTAGAGCTGCATTCGTACTACAGACCGCCAACCCATTTGTTCCTCTGAAAGGACTTTGGAACCATCCAGAAATGACTGGCTTTGGTTGACCACATGCATCTCACTGAAACATGTGCCAAGAAGGACCAGGACCACACAGTCCTGGTGCTTCCTAACTACTGACCATCGAGCTGGCCAGTGCATCTGGTTAGAACATTAGACCCCTCCCCCCCCCAAAAAAACCCCACATATCACTCCAACGTTCCAAATGAAAGTTAAAAAAAATAGCCATGAATTAGTGTCATGCCAAATAAAGAATCTGGCACGATGTGGACAAGTTAAATCTGTAATTTCTTTAAAAAAAAAAATTGAAACCCAGAAACAGCAAAAAGAGCAAGAAACTGAAGGCAAAACAAACCCCAAACTGCAGCCAAGAGAAGACGATGGAACGCACGAGGAGGTTGAGAAAAGAACACAGCAGAATTAAATGGAGCTACAGCTCTTGGGAAGGTTCTCCGAGACCAGATGGCAAAAGGAGTGATTTATGCCTTTACACATTTCTGCAATACTGAATGTTCCAAAATAATATATGGATTTAGGATAAATAGGAACTAAGCAAGCACTCGTGGGCTTGTTCTCCCTCCCTCCCTCTCCCCCTCTCTGGCTTGGCTCCAGCTAGGGGCGGGAAAGCAGCCCTATTCTAAAGGGTCTGTAGGTCTGCCTCCAACAGCTCCCACACCCCAGAGGAGTGTGGAATACCCAGGCAGCTGCGATGGACTCTGGGTCTGCTGCTCAGCCTGCCACGAGGAAGGGGGTCCCCAACCCAGCGAGAGATGTGACCAGAAGTCCGAACAGGAGCCCCGCCTCCTGCTTGTCTGGGTATGCCTGGAGGGTCAGCTCCTAAGTCTGACTGCACAGGTGGTCTGAAGGTCTGAATTTCTGTCTCAGCCCCAGAAGTAACACTCCACAGCTGCGTAGAGATGGGCTGTTTGCTGGGCGGTTCTGCTGCTTACTAGCCGAGGGAGACTCAGGCGGGTTTCTAACTTCTGTATGGTTCCATTTCCTTAGTCCCGACATGGGGATGATGATAATATTGACACCTGTTCCAGAGGGCAAGTAGCAAAGGGAAATGAATTAAAAACTTAGAAGAGTAAGGCCAGGGCCTGGCATGACAGGTTCCCTCAACTTGGAGGAGCTAGAGAAGGAGGGAGAATCAGAGGCAGGGCAATGGGAAGGGGTCAGAGGGTGCAAATCAAAGGGGGGTGGTGGGACTTTCAAAGTTCCTTGTGCTGGAGGGAGAAGCTGAAGTGTCGTTTATGTGATGGCTATAATACGTTGCCTCAGAGATAACAGGGGAAGTATCTAGAACTCTGGCCCTACTTACCAAACGGGGTACATGGAGATGGCCATCAGGAGCTTGGACTCCAATGAGGAAAGATTTAGATGTGGTTGCTGGTCTTGTGCCTTCACCTGTATAGCTATTTTTTATTTTTTTTTATTTTTTAAGACAAGAGTCTCACTTTGTCAACCTAAGGAGAGGGCCTTGGCATCAGCCTAGCTCACAACAACCTCAAGCTCCTAAGCTCGAGTGATCCTCCTGCCTCAGCCTCCTGAGTAGCTGGGACCTCAGCCACATGCTTATTCCTGGCTAACTTTTCTTTTTTTGTAGAGAGGGGGTCTCACTCTTGCTCAGGCAGGTCTCAAATTCCTCAGCTCAAGCTGTCCGCCTGCCTCTGCCTTCCAGAGTACCAGTGTTACAGGCGTGAGCACTGTGTCTGGCCGAGCTACATTTTCTTGTCTATTAAATGAAATTAGGAACGATAGCTGCTTACACGCTGATGCCGCTACGAGTTGGAAACAATAGCCAAGAGTTGGAAACAACCCAGAGGAATGCAATAAAATACGATACACCCAAACAGTGGGATATTATTCAGCCTGGAGAAGGAAGGGGGCTGACATGTGATACCCTGCGGAGGAAGAAGCTGGAGGACATAGTGCTAACGGCAATAACCCAGATGCAGAGAACACACACGATGTGATGCCCTGACCTGAGTTTCCTAGAACAGCCGAATGCTTAGGAGCAAAAAGTGGAATGGTGGTTGCCAGTGGGCTGGGCTGGGGGCACAGGAGAATGGGGGATCAGTGTTTAATACGTACCAAGTTTCAGTTTGGGACAATCAAAAAAGTTCCACAGAAGAGTGGTGGAGATATTTGCAGAGCCATCTAAACGTACTGAACGCCACTGTCCACTTAAAAATACTCAAGACGGCAGACTTTATGTGTATTTCACCGCAATAAAAAGTATTTTAGAGAATGTAAAGGCTAAAACAAAAAAAAAAAAAAAAGGAGAGAGAACTAAAGAATGGTACCTGCTATGTAGGTTTTTTTTTTAAAAGGATTATTGTTATTGAGCAATTATTCTCTCCAGTCGCTGGGCTGAGAACCTTAAGTGTGCAGCCTCCTTTAGTCCGGGTGACAACTTCTTGATTGATGGAAGAGGTGTCCTCTCTCTTCCCGGCCTCAGTCAGATGAGGGGGACACGGAGGTGTATGACCAGGTCAAAGCAAGATGAGGTGCCCCTCTGCAGGGAGCGCTGTCAGGAGGGTACCCCACCATCATTCCTTCAGGGTCCCTCAGCTGCACAGACCCCCTTGGCTCAGGGCCACGCCCTTCCCAGCGCACGACCTCCCCCAAGAGAGATGGGGATGAAACCCCATCCATTTCAGCCCAAGGAGGGAAAACACTAACGGAATATTCACTTTGGGGCTCCCCCCAGGTCAGCGGAGGGAGGCTTTGCTGACAAAGTCTCTACTCCTCCGTTTCTCTGACCTGGGTCCTTCTCCTTCATAAGAATTCTGCACCCCAAGTTTCTATGGAGCATCTGTGAACCCAGCCTGCAACAATGGCTAAGTAGCCCCTGGATGTGACGAGCAAACAAGTCAAGAGGATATCTGGGAAAGTAAAAAACATACCTCATCACTAAGTGTACCATAAAATTCTCAGTGTTGTTAACTATTACTCTAGTTTGCTAAGATGCTGCACAGAAAATATGGTCAAAATAGTTATGATGAAATTTAGAGTTCCAAGAAACCATTGTTTTCCTAGATGCTTAAACTTCGGGAATCAACTTGTGGACATTTTTGTACAAGCGTGTGATGGCTGTATTTCTTATTTCAACAAGCCTTGGAGTCAGCAGCTGAGAAAGTCTTGAGACAGAGAGGGGCCTCTTCCCATATTCCCCCACCAGAGTGAAAAATTGAATAGGTCCCCCAACTCCGGCTTCAACTATGGAACAAATCAAACACCTCTAATTTCTAGGTACCTGCCTGGCGTGCTGCAGGACTGCGTGGGTAGGGGAGGGAGGCTTATTTGATGAGAGAGAAGTTCACGGCTTTTCTTACCAGTCATAAGAGACAGAAAAGATACCCTGAAAACACTGATGACAGCTTGCTCATCCACATACCAGGGAAAATTATATTTTGACTCAATAACTCAGAACAATTTATACCTGTCCACCAATTGAACATTGCCTCTGTGCCCCAACGGGATGCCCGGTAACAAAATAGCTGTTCTTAGTGCCCAGACCACTCATTTGGCCTCGTAGACAACTAACTATCCTGAGTTTTCCTTCACTGTGCTGTAAGTGTTCCTGTCTGTATGCCTCATTTTTCCAAATGGATCGTAAACTCTTTCAGGGCAAGGGCCATGCCTGATGGTTCATTTTATATCCCAGGGCATCAAGCCAGTGCCTTGTCCATAATTAGACAGGGGCAGGGGTTGACTGACGGATGAGTGTCCATGCCACAAAAACACTCTTCCAACTGTCTAGCTTAAACAGCCCATCCTCTGTCATGACTTATCATTCATTCTTTGTTTGCAGAGTGCCTCGCCAGTCGGCGTTTGCAGGCCACCGGACACGTTATATAATGTGCTGAAGTTGAGAGACTTAATATCGCCAAAAATGGCTTGGCTTTTAAACTCAGGCGTCTCCTTGCAAAGACAGACAGCGCCGTCTTAACGCTCTGAAAGTCACTGCTTTTACATAGACGTACCTGCATTGCATGACCATGATTGAGAAAATCGTAGTCACTGACCCTGACAGTGGCGCTCATTCCGACAGAGATATTAAAGGATGGTTTGAGGCAGGAGTGATTGTTACAGAGGGAAAACTGGAAACAGTAACCACGAAGAGAGTTCAAGGCTAACACAGACCCAGGACAGGAGTCTGTACGCTGTCTTGCAAACGGACAAAAATGTTTTAAAGACAAGGCAGGGATGGCTGCATGCGGACTGGGATTGTCACTTACCCACCTATCCCAATCCATAGATAGCAATAGAAATGTCCTTTTTTTTTCGTATTTTGAGACAGAGTCTCACTCTGCTGCCCTGGATACAGTGCTGTGGTGACATAGCTCACAGCAACCTCAAACTCCTGGGCTCAAGTGATCCTCCCACCCCAGCCTCCCGAGTAGCTGGGACTACAGGCACTGCCACAATACCCAACTCATCTGTTCTTAGTAGAGACAGGGTCTCGCTCTTGTTCAGGCTGATCTCAAGCTCATGAGCTCAGGCAATCTACCTACCTCAGCCTCCCAGAGTGCTAGGATTACAGGGGTGAGCCACCACGCCCTGCAAAATGTCCAGTTTTAATGCTTTATATCAAGAACTATGCCATGTTCTCTGCCTCAATCTCATTTTCACAACCACCACCCCACGTTCTAGAGTGCATAGACAGTGTTGACACACACCATATGCCCCCTGTTATAGATAAGGGGAGGAAATGTTATAAAGAGTCCAAAAAAGTCCCCAAAGGTCCTATCAACTAGAATGTAGGGAGCCGGAACTCAGGAGTGCAAAATGGCATCCAAATGTTTGGACCCTATGCTAAGGAAGTCAGACCATGGGGGAGGGAAGGCAGGGAAGGATAAAAATGTGGGATTTGAGAACGGCTTGGAGGGCAGCAGGTGGGAGATGCTGAAAATAGCATAGAATAATAACAAGAGTCTAACCAAAGAGGGGTGGTCCCGCCACGTCTGCCTTGGTGAATAACAGATGGAGAAGAGGCATGTTAGACCCCCCGGGGCTCCAGCAAATCCTAATTGATGACGATGACTTCACAGGAGCAAACAAAAATTTGAAGAGACAAAAGAAAGAGTTAAGCGCATGGGGACAGACAGGGCCGGCCCAGGGAGAAACACTGACAGCAGTGATTTGGGTTATGGCTGCCAGAGGAAGACTTCAGAAGAATGCTCCTACTTAGGTGTCCTGAGTTTGTGTAGCTGAACCACCCACTGTGTTCTCTAAAAAGTTGTGCTTGAGGATTAGTGCAGTTTCTCCCACATCCTCATAAACGTTAGAAAAGCCTCTTTTTCCAATGCAGACGTAGATTGCCGCTCACCCTTAGCTTAGGTCCTAATGCCGCCATCTTTGACATCATGAGCTACACATGATTCAGCTGTCCAATGGAAATATGAAGGAAAATAAAATTTTAAGGGAGTTGGAAGAAATGTTGGTGGATTTCTGGCTTTTAGCTCTTAATTCATAAGTAACAAAATGCACATTTTATGATCTTGAAAGAGCTGAAATAATTCCAGATTCGTGGACTGGGTGCAATGGAATAAGTGATGATTCTACTTAGTTCAATTACTGAGGAAGGTGATGAGTTTGATCAATTAGGTCACAATTAATGAGTATCTATCACAGGCCAATCAACATTCTGGCTGTTTTATTCTTCTTCTTATTATTATTATTAAATCATAGCTGCGTACATTAGTGCAATCAAGGGGTATAATGTGCTAGTTTCATATACAATCTGAACTATTTTCATCAAACCTATTAACATATCCTTCATGGCATTCTCCTAGTTATTGTATAAAGGCATTTATATTCTGCATTTAGTAAGGTTCACCTGTACCCTTCTAAGATGCACCGTAGGAGTGGCCCCACCAATTACCCTTCCTCCACCCCAACCTCACCTCACCCCTCCCCTCCCTTGCCCTTTTCCCCAAATTCTTGTTCTATACTTGGGTTATAGCCTTCACATGAAAGCTATAAATTAGCTTCATAGTAGGGCTGAGTACATTGGATACTTTTTCTTCCATTCTTGAGATACTTTGCTAAGAAGAATATGTTAATAACCAGAATCCACAGAGAACTCAAATGTATTAGCAAGAAAAGAACAAGTGATCCCATCTCAGGGTGGGCAAAGAACTAGAAGAGAAACTTCTCTAAAGAAGACAGGTGCACGGCCTACAGACACATGAAAAAATGCTCACCATCCTAAATCATCAGAGAAATGCAAATCAAAACTACTTTGAGATATCACCTAATTCCAGTAAGACTAGCCCACATAACAAAATCCCCAAACCAGAGATGTTGGCATGGATATGGAGAAAAAGGAACATTTTTCCCCTGCTGGTGGGAATGCACACTAGTACGTTCCTTTTGGAAGGATGTAGATCTAAAAATTGACCTGCCATTCGATCCTATAATTCCTTTACTAGGTATATCCTCAGAAGACCAAACATCACATTATAGCAAAGACATCTGTACCAGAATGTTCATTGAAGCCCAATTCATAATTGCCAAGTCATGGAAGAAGCCCAAGTGCCCATCGATCCACGAATCGATTAATAAATTCTGGTACATGTATACCATGGAATATTACGCAGCCTTAAAGCTGGAACAACCAGCTTTAACCAGGGGTGTCCAACCTTTGTTTTTCTTCTGGGTGGTTTCTTAAGAGAAGGAGAACAGAAGTGGTTTTGTGGACACAACCTACGCTTGGCTTTTCTAGTGTCTGTGGTAGTCTGATGCCCCTGGACATGGGTCATATAGGGACATTGTCTAATAGCAAGGATGGGTCTTCCATTGTTTGGATTTGCCCGTTATCTGTTTCTTTTCCTTCTGTAGACAAGGGCCTGTTTGAAAAAGAGGAAGATCCTTCTTCAGCTCCAGAAATGAGCAGAGGACTTTGTGCTTCAATATAGTCATTCCATCCATGTAGAAACTGGTTCAGAGGAAGGGGTTGACCCAAGATACTGCACTGTGGATGCATCGTGTGGCTACTCGGAGGAAACAGATATATGATACGGAGATTCTAGATTCTAGTTAACATCAAATTTTTGGATTCCTTAATTCCTAAAGCCACTACCACTTGGACATTTCCTATAAACCAATACATTACCACTTAGCACTTAAATCGGTTTGAATTGGGTTTCTGTCCCTTATACCCAAAGGATCTCTGAATGACAGAATGTTCAATATGACTTTCTCTGGAAAGTACAATGAACAGAATCAAGTATCATGGATAAAGTGGGGACACTTTAGAAAAGGACATAAGATATGGAAAAGTTAAAAATTTGGTACCTTGTTAAACCTACCACTATGGTGAACACAATCCAATATTATCATCATCAAAGTAACAGCCTGATTTCTCTGGTCACCCCCTGAACATCTTTAAGGAATTCATATATATATAAATATATACACATACGTACATGTATATATGTACATATATGTATATATTTATATGATTTTTTTCACACACATATGAATTTTTTCACATGTGTATGTATATATGCATAGTGATATTCATATTTATATACATGTTCATATACATACACACAAACATATGAATATTTTTTCACACCTAACAGGAGATGCTGAAGGCAAAGGAATGAAGAACCTTGCGTTCACCAAGCATTAGTTTAAAATGCTAAGCTTTTCTTTATGGAAGTTTTTAAATGCAGTCACTTTTTTTAAAATGCAGTCACTTTTGATTTAGTACAGAATTATAATCAACTAGAGGCTACAGGCATTTTAGACTGCTGGAGTTTATTTTGGGAGTTTTGCAAGACAGCAATCTCCATTTCTTAAACATGTGCTTTAGTAAGACAAAATACTATTTCTCAGTAGAGCACACCCTTAAAGAAAATCAATGTAAATGTTATTCTACTTCTCACCTCTTTTTCTCTGCAAAACTACACATTCCAAACATAAGAACAGCAAACTCCATTTCTAAAGGTTTTGTAAGTTAAACAAGCCAAGGAAATTATGTGAAAAAAAAAATCCCCTTTGAGATATAAAAATGTTCATATCTGAATGAGAGTTAACAGATAGCAGAAGGGAATATAGTATAATATTTGACAAAGAGAAGTAATTATCATTTATGAATGAGGAAGCTCAATGTTTTCCTAAATTACTCAAATTAAACCTCAAATAAATATTTGAAGTTCTCCATCTAATTCCGCTACAATGAAAAATTGAATCTCATTACCTTTGGATTTACATCGACTCTAATTTCAAAGATGATATTTATTTCAGAAGGGATGACGAAGCATTTTTCTCTATTAAGAAAATGGTTTGAAGTCTCAATAAAGAACAATACACACTGCATATTACAAAGAAAGTGTTATTCTAAAACTTTTTCTCAAAGAAAATTCCAAAGAAAAATCAGGAATTTCGCTTAGCTCAGAGACAAAAATTTATAATGTAAATGTCAGTAGTTCAAATAAATAATCATTATATATCTGAAACAATAGTACAAACAGATGTTGCATACCTCAATTTAAATTTCCCTATTATATAAACTAGAGGGTATCATTCCCTTTACAATATTCCTCATTCTACAAAATTCTCTGTATAAAATCCATTTAGCAATGAGCTCCCCAGTGTATTCTACCTGTAATTTAATTCAATTTTCACAGTTTTCTAGATACAACAATTGCCTCAAGCAAGGTAAACTTCTTTGTCAGTTTAAGTGAACACCCAGTAAAAATCAAATAAGTCTAAGTCTGTACATCTCTTGAAAAGCCTACTGCATTATGAGTTATCAAAAGAACAGTCAGTTGTCCACTATTTTTACCATATCCAATTTCCTTCTATAACTTTATGGCCAATGGAGACATTCATCCCGAATTCCCCTCCTTCAAGCAGGGGAAAAAACAAACAAACAAACAAAACAGGATGTTATAATGAAAACATCAAAGAAATTTTATTTACTTTTGCTACAAGGAGGCATAAGATTCACTATTACTGAACAACTTTCCCAAAGTGAGTGATCGTCATTCTTCATTTAACAAATATTGTGTATTAGCTACATGCAAGACACTATGATCATTTTTACAAGGATATTCTCCTTGGAGAAAAGTAAGATTCCAAGGGATGGTGATGCTCATAGCTCAGTGGATAGAGTGCCGGCTGCAGGCACCCAAGCTGGCAGGTTCGAACCCGGCCTGGGCAGCTAAACAACAATGACAAATTACAACAACAACAAAAATAGCTGGGCGCTATAGTGGGCACCTGTAGTCTCAGCTACTTGGGAGGCTGAGCCAAGAGAATCGCTTAAGCCCAAGAATTGGAGGTTGCTGTGAGCTGTGATGCCACAGCATACTACCGAGGATGACATAATGAGACTGTCTCCAAAAAAAAAAAAGATTCCAATGTTATTTAGAATGCATATCATTCTTTACCTCATGCTTGAAGATAGACAACAAGTGGATGGACTCTTAGAGTACTGAGAAATTTTACAGTAAAGAAACTTGTTAATCCAACAGATAACATTTAACTATAATACTCTATTTTTTTTCTTTTTAATACCACCCATTAATATCTACTCTTGTCTCAACAAGGGTCTTCTGAAATATCAGTCATCTAAAAGATAGATTATCCTCTTCATACTCATCAAAAGCCTGCCTGATTTAATATCAAATCTATTCTTATAGCTTTTATAATGTCTAGCTGTCATTTTTACAC
The DNA here is from genome assembly GCA_963573935.1 of Arctocebus calabarensis. Lineage (NCBI taxonomy): Eukaryota > Metazoa > Chordata > Mammalia > Primates > Lorisidae > Arctocebus > Arctocebus calabarensis. The sequence continues at coordinate 43,555 of CAUYON010069965.1, read as the reverse complement.
TCCACCAAATGCTTGCGTCTATAATGACACCTGTGGTTTGGAACTGTGCAGTACGCTTTCCTTTATTTAATGTCTGGCAACAAGTCTTTAGTCCTACTTAGCAAGAATGCCCTCTCTCCATATACCCTCCTCCTGGGGCTCTCAGGCTGAGGCTCTAGACCAGGTCTCTCTGGCTAGTGCGTTCTGTCACAGTGACTAAAGCAGAGGAAAGCCCTTGCCTTGAATTAGCAAAAATGAGAGACTTCATTCAGAACTCTGGAACTTCAACTCTATAACTATTATCAATGGAGTTGCTGAGAGAATACGATAGAGCTTATGACTCCTGGTGGCCAAATTACTACCACTTGGGAAAACAGCAATTATAAAACCCAACATAGAGAAACACAGGCCCATAGGAGGGCAGGTGTACGACTCTTTTTTAGTATATCTTAGTAAAGAGGGCCTCGGTGGACAGAATGTTCAAGTAGGGGTGTCCAACTTTTGTTTTTCCTCTGCCACATATTGGAAGAATAAGAGTTATCTTCAGCCAGACATTCACTACACAAAGATGAATAAAACTGGTTAACAACAACAACAACAACAACAAACAAAAAAAAATCATCAGAAAATCAGCATGTAGCCTTCGGGGCACAGGTTCAACACCCCTGGTAAGGAACAACTTTAAGATGAAACTAAAATATTTTAGAATTTCCTTAAGCCAGTTATTTTCTTGATATTCAAAATATCGTTTTCCCCTTTATATCCAAATAAATTTTCCATCTGATAAGACAGCCCAGTTACCTCTTCTTGTTGCTGTAATGGAATTTGGATGAGAACTGGGGATATAATCTACATAATTAATTTGTCCCAATTCCAAATGCTAGATAATCTCTTAAAACTTTTGCAAGATAAATCGGATAGAAAATTAATTCACATCCCAGCTCCTACTCCAATTTGGCAGAAACTGGAAAATTGCACAATGGATAGAACATTGACAATATGGTACCACAGTAGCCAAAAAGGGATTATTTAATAAGAGCAAAAAAACCCAACAGACAGCAGAGGCGTTGGGATCATAATCAAACAACGAAATTCTTTTCTAAGTCTGCAGGTCAAATCATAGACATTTGTTTCAAACATTTCAGCATCTGGGCAATGACATGAACATACTTAGAGGTAACTTTTACAAAAGAAAACTAAACTCATCACAAAGCCATCTTTAACATCACCTCGGTTTTGCCATCTGTAAAATGGGAGAAATAATAGTATATATTTTGTATGGATAAACAGTAAATGGGTTGATCCACATAAAGGATCTAATGTGGTACGTGACACATTGTCAACACCAAAAGTGTGAGGTGATGATGGCAGTGGGGATTGCGGGAATGGCTGCTGATGATGGTGAAGCCTTGATAATGCCACTTATCATGATGTTGATACTGGTGTCAGAGGTAGTTTTGAATGGGTTGGAAAAGAGAGAAATTACTCTGACTTGCAGGTAGGTGACATTTCAACTAGATGTTGGTTGGGGGAAGCACATTCCTGTTGTTAAGAAGCAGTAGGAGAAAAGGTGTTCCAATGGGAAAGTGGGTGGGAGGTGAAGTTGGCAGGTAACTTTCTTTTCTAGAGTGTAGATGAATCAATAACTTAAGTGCGAATAATTGTGGAAAGGAACTAGGAAGGCAGTGTGAGCTGTTTCTTTCCCTGATTAGGCCATGGGTCATTGAAAGTAGTTAAGTTTTCCAGTATTTTAGGAAGAATAACCTACGGTAATAGGTAGGATGGATTAAATTAGAAGGAACTCTAGGCAGAGAGATCAGTTAGCAAATGACTTCAAGGATGCAGGTAATAAAAAGGAGGGCAGAAACATTACATTTACTGAAAATCATATCTGCTGCGTACACGTTGGCAAGACTTGAATTCGAACCATAGCTCAGACACATACTGACCCATTGGGTGACCCTATGAGTAGGTCATTGCATTAGTTTCCGCTTGCTGCTGTAACATGCTATCAATAACTTCGTAGCTGAAGATAATCACAAATTTATTATCTTGTAGTTCCCTGTATTAGAGGTCTGACATGTATGTCACTGGACTCAAGTCAAGCTGTTAATGGACAGTGTTGTTTTTGGAAGCTGCAGAAGAGAATCCATTCACTTGCTTTTTCCAGGCTTTAAAGGTCACCAGCCCACAGCCCCTTCCTTCATCTTCAAAGTCAGAAAGTAGCACCTCTTTGACTGTTCACCCATTGTCACTTCTCCCCTCTGACCAAGGACAGGGACTCAGCTTTTAAGACTCTATTGTGATCACATCAGGCCCACATGGATAACAAAGAATAATCCCCACATCCTGGGGTCCTTAACTCATCATATCTGCAAAATCCCTTTGCTACATACAGTAGCAAACCCACAGGTGCCGAGGGTCAGGATGTGTGTACGTCTTGGAGGAACCGTTATTCTGCCCGCCATACTCATTTCACATCTGTGAACCCAGATCATCTTCAACAGTGAGGACACACATTCTCACTTCCTGGGGTTGATATAAAGATTCCATGGAGTGATATGTGTGATACCCATCATAGGATACCTGCTACACAGCATGTACTCAGAATGTTTTCCATCTTCCAAACCTGAATGGCAGCCATGAAAAATAAATAAATAAAATAAATAAACAAATAGGAATAGATGCCAAAGGTACGGAGGAAGTAGAGCTAATAGGTGTTGAAAGTGACAAGTTTGGATTGCGAAGGTGGAAATGGAGGGTGAAGAGGGAAGAATGACAGCAAAATAAGCATTCTTAAGCGATAGTTATGATTATTATAGGCTTGAAGCTCTACCACTCCCGACCTCCTCCATTATACACACACACACAGTTGCTCTGTATAAACACAGGGGGCATTTTACAGGGCTGGGAAATCATTTTCTGATGGGAGTGACATCTAGCTCTATCCCAGCTAATAGCAAACATGTTTGAATACAGAAGACGTGACTGGGCGATTTCTCTTCCAGAACTCTGTAATTCCCGTTTACTCTTCCCAGCATTTCTCAAGGCCAAGTGACATGGCCATGTTACCAATCAGAAGGGACATGATGGAACATGAATAACAAAAGGAACAGAGACTGCCTGAGCTGGTGCTTGTTCTCACTCTACAAATATGAAAACATTTCACTTCCTGTTGATGGCCAACCAACCTCGTCCTGGGTTGACAGATTTAGCCGGAGGTGAAAATGAAAACCCAACCCTGCCAATTCCCCTGATTATGTTTCAGAGTCCAAGGGGGGAGGAATTCAGTAATGTGAATTTATAGAAAAGAAAATGATGGCCTCAAGATAGTACATTTCTTGGCTCATGGTACATTTACAGTCAAGAAAAACAAACTTGACATATTTTGGAGTCGGAAATACCTTTTTCTGATTCAACCCACTTTTTGCTGTGCTATGATTGACTAAAAACAGAGCTTTATGGTTTTCAACCAATCAATCCAACCCTGCTTGGTCTTAATGATGATACATAACATCATCTTAGCATCTAATTATTATTGTCTTGAAATGATGATCTCTGAAGTTTTATTTGCCTTTCACTTATGAATCATTTAGAAACAAATAAGTTGATCATTTTCTCTTTCTTTAATGTTAAACTATCTTAGGCAAAACCATTTTATATTTTAAATAGTCCCTCCATTTAAAAAAAATGTGATGCTCTTTTATATGATTTTTTGTTAATTAATAGATTTGTGAATTATCTTCCATAGGAAGGTGTATCTTATGAATGGTGTTATTCTACACAGTTAAAAAACACATCTATTATCATTATTTCTACATACCCTAGATTCCCAAAAAGACCAAAAGAAATATCTTCTTAGAGAGTCATGTTATTTAAACTGTTGATGAATGAGCCGATGTTCTTAAAAATGGATAAAATAACATTTATTGAAATATTTATAAGCTAGAGGCTCAAATCTAAGAACATCTTCTAAGCATTTTTGTTTCACTCATGGATAATTCCCTATAGGGAAAAAATGAATAAATATATAAAGCAAGATTTGTTTTCAAAAGATTACCCAAAGAAGATTAACTTGTTTATCATCAATACCCAAAACTAATTTTCTATCAGCTTGCCTGTATGCCCTGGGGAACAGTCAACTCTTATGCCTCATCATCACCGATCCTCAATTGACAAACGCATGCACACACTCACAAACACAACACAAAAGGAAACCACATTCAGAGACTAATCTCTTTGCAGGAGATGAAGCTTACTGCCCTCATTCAGGAGGTCTGTGGGATGAGTCTCTCCCTGTAGGAAGATGAAGAAATAAAACAGCTGGGCTCTCTGTTTATTTCCACTTGTGGGAGTCGCAAGAAGGAATCAAACAGAACATGAATGACGGACGTGTCACCAAAGTACTTCCAGAGGATTTTTGTGACAACTGTCCCCAGCAAATGTATCTACGTCAGGAAGATACTCTCTACAGAAACCTTTTGATATTATGCATAGCAGGCATTGTAACAGACAGGCTGAGGCACTTTCTGTGAAAGACAGGTCCCCTCCAAGCACCTCTTGCATCAAAATAAAAATTAGGTTGTGCATCAAAATATACTTAAAATGAATGAAAAAATTGTTTCATGCTAAAAAGATTATTTTTTTCTTTAGAGAAAGAAAAGATTATCCATTGCCCACATCAAATAAATCTGGATTATCATATAATAAATGTGAAGGGTTAAGACTTAAGAGAACCATCTACTTATATTTCAAAGTGTCCTATCGTGACATGTGAATAATAAACATGTATGACAGGGGGAAATAACTGAACCTCAAGATCTTACAACCAGTTTCTATAACAACTCTGTACACTATCGGCCTTAGGGTATGAGTCTGGGCTCATTAACCTCTCCAACAAGAATCTGCAGGCTCGATGGCTGGGCACATAATGATGCAGGCTTGACCTCTGGTGATCCAGGGTTTGAATCCCAGTGTCCTTACTACCTAGTGCTTGAAAAGTTACCTTGTTTGGTCAATGTGTCATCACTTATTATTACTACATGGAGAAAATGATATTGCCCCCTGCTGTTGACAAGGAATTTCAACAAAAGATGCAGGTGAGATTCATAACACAGTGCTTGGCAAAGGCTAGGTTTTCAAAGAATATTTTTGTTAGCATGCGACATCTTCCATTATTAAGGCTGACACTCAAGAAGACCATTTTGGTAATGTGTCAGAGACAAATATGCCTTCACTGTGTCATGGTTCATTTCATACTTTCTGAACACACATTCTCCAGACTCCTATGCAGTTAGGTTTGGCCCACATGGCTTATTCTGGCCAATAGGGAGAAAAGGGAATACCTTGTGACCAGTCGGGACTGACCAATGAAAGAGTGGGTGTGAACCTTCCAGATCTTTCTCCTCTCCTACTATTACAACCCTGCAAAACCATTTAGAACATGATGAAAGTTATGTAAGACAAAGGCAGCCTGAATTCTAGCATTTCTCCAGTGGACACAGTGGTCAGAAATAAGCTTATAAGTGATAAGCTGCTGAGATACTGGGGCATGTTTGTTACATAGCAGAAACTGGCCTATCGTGACTAACACAGGTTATCATGGGACTTTTGAACCAGGAATTCAGATGATGCTTATTCTAATTTGGATTTTTACAGATGTCCCATGTCATATGAAGACAAAAGTGTACTTCTGTAACTGTGATTCTTTTAGGAACTAGATGCCTGTCATTCTTGTTAGTGTATAGTTCAGAGATTTGTGAAATGAGCTTAACAAGTTCTATGGTCTATATATTAGCTGTGTGTGTTTACATAATGAATATTTTGTATCACTGTAAGCAACATCTACATCTACACACACAAAAATCAGGTACCTAAAGTGAATCAATATCACTGTCTTAGGCACAAAAAAATCAAGAAAGCAGCAGCAGGGCACAGAAGACTCAGAGAGGACATGAAATCTGCATCTTCAACAATTTTTGTGGGTCTCCTGATGTGTGAACTGGGACTGGTGTGTGTGTGTGTGATGAGGAAGGTTGGGGGAAAAGAAATGAATTGTGCCTGGAAACATAATGGGAGGCTTATCCTTGCAATTTAGTTTCCTCAGAATTTAAAAAGAAAAAGCCAACCTTTTGTGTCTCAACATGGCAAGGAGAGATAGCCGTCCTTTTTGGGGTAGCTCTAGCCACTCCCCTGTTGTCTCACCCTTTTTGAAGAATGCGTTCACCCCTTTAGCAACGGAGAAATGTTCCCAAGATGTATATAATTTCATGGATGGGAGAACACCAATTTCACAGAACTTAAACGGCACAATCATGTACTGCTTAAATTATGCAAAAACAAGCTTTCTGTGAGCACAAGGGCGGCCACAGTCATGTACTTGCAGCTGGATGGCCCACGGGGCTTCCTAAGGCATTGACAAAGCAGCAGAGGAACGTCAGAGGCTCAAATTAAGCCCATGTGAGCCTGCAAAGTTCCCAGGCAGAAAGACACCCACCATTGCTGGGAAAGGCGCTGACCACTGCCCAGTGTGGCCTGCAACCTACTCAAGTGATAAGAAAGAATGTCTGGTGGGGAAATCAGCCTGAGGTCATCAAAAGGATTTGTCCTTCACATCCTCTCTGTCTATTTCGTGGGAAGGAAGGATAGTCCTCCACTTCTGTTGCCCTGGGGTTTGAAGGGAATGATGTAGTACTCAGCACGGTGCTTGCTTCAGCCAAACAGATAGCACCTTCTCCCAGACTGTTTTTGAGGTGTGGTAGTTTCTGTTTTGCAAAAGCCAGAGAGAACCTATTTCTCCTAAGCTGAAATCAACATATGTGCATAAAAATAATAGTCTATTAGAAGAATGAGGAAATATCCATATAATGAAAGAGATCACAAAAGCCACTAAAATGGTATTTTTTTTTAAAAAAGTATTTACTGATGCAAGAAATGCTTTAGTGATATAATAAAAACACATCATTGTGTGAACACTGTTTGTTAAAACTGCAGTTGCTTAGAGGGGGGAAAAGAAAATAAAAAGAGAGACAGGAAAACATCAAACTGTTAAAGTTGTTATTCTTGTATGGTGAAGTTAATTTACTTTTTTATACTTTTCTATATTTTGTAACATTCTACCAAGAGCCCCAGATGACTTTCGTGTAAATGTTTGGGTTTGATTTAAGTATAATCAAAAAACGAAGGTCTCCCTCTTTTACTGTGCTTATTCAAAGTCATCTATGTCCAATGTAATGACAACAACTCTTCTCTATTTTTTTGCTGGTTAATAAGTAGGCTAGGAATAAAGAAACTGGACAGCATACTAAAGTGGACAGCTTCGGTTTCTTCCAAATCCCTTCGTGGACAGAGAAAAAGAAAACGCCGAGGGCCGGAGGTTTAAATCTCCACCTGTCACTTCTCCGTGATCGTGTAGCCGTAGGCGAGTTACCCACTATTTCTGAGACCCAGTTTTCCTCCTCTGTAAAAGGGTATTCACACTACCTGCCACATGGGTTAACTTGAAGATTGACCTGAGTCAAACCAGAACAACATGTAAAACATGTCTAGGACTTTGTATATACAGAGAATATGCTAGCTCCTCTCAACAAAGGCAACAACTGGAAGAGAAATAACGCTTGAAGGAACTTTTCTTTTCCTCCAGCCTTCCATGTTTCAATTAATTTGCTGACCAGTTAATGGTAATTCATTACAGGGGGCTTAGCCGTCATGTACAATTTAAGCTGATCTTTAATTTCTTCCTCCTGGGCTCCAGATCAACTTCCAGGACACGGAGGAAGAAGCCGCCTCCTATCCCAACGGTGGTCCCCTGATCTCACCCACGGAGTCAGCAGGCTTCCCGGTCAAGGACAGAGGGGAACACAGCCTCAGAAGTAATTGATAGCTGCATGCCTCCTTCCCCTGCGGCAATTTCTAAGATAGCACAGGCTGATGATGTTTGCAAGACTTAAGTTCAGGGGGGCTTACCCTGGCCAGCAATTGATGGCCTCTTGATATTCCCTCTCCTGTGATACTTAGACTAGGGGGAAAGATGAAAACATCTGCCCTCAACCGCTGCTCAGGAAAATTACAAAATCAAAAACTATATAAAAGCATACCTGTCTTCCTTTTAGCTAATTAAAACAGCAGCTGGCGCCAGGGAGCTTGTTCTTTGCCCTACAGTGCCACCTTCTGGCCGCCCGAGCCTCTGCACCAGCAGCCGCCGCTTGGTCACGCCGAGAGATTCATAAACGTTCCCACACGCAGTTGTGTTTAACATCAGATCCTACCAACTAGGAAAACATGCAAATCGCCCCGAAAACCTCGAGACATGCAAGTAGTTTTCTCTGTGCGCTGCACGTACAAATAGGAAGCAAGCTGCAGTTTCAAGAGCCCGGCGCGAGCTGGCCGCGTGCAATGCAGCAAAGAACAGAACGGGTATGAACAGGTGCCTCGCGTGGCAGGGGCCTTCCTGTGTGTCTCATTTCGATCTCACAGTCATTCCGTGTGAAAGCGAGCACGGCTTCTCCTTTTCTGAGCTTTCAAAGTCACAGAGCCCATGGTGAGTCAACCTGTTGTTAATTAGTGGGAGCAGGGTTTGAATTCGGAGTCTGAGTCCAAGGCTCGGGGTTGCAATCCTGGGCCTCACCACCCCGGCGTCCTGCAGTCCGGGTAGCAGAGAGCCTGTTGTATCTCAGCCCTGGTGGGGTCCGTGAGCGCTGTGCTGTCCGGACACACCCACACGTACATATACGCAAGAATGTACACAACTGTATACTAAAAAAAGCCAAAATAAAACAAGAGCTACATACGTACACAGTTTTGTGCTTTAGATATGAATTCATGCAAGTTCTCTGGGTAACGTCCAAGGAAGAATAAGGATTTGCTAATTAACTCTTTTGTCATGAAATAGCTATTTCATGGACATAGAGTCTCCATGATTCTGCATGTGCCTCTCTCCTAAGGACACACCCAGGGGAAGCCTCCAGGGTCCTTATCCCTCACCTGGTTGTTTTCAGAGCCAGATGTGAAATGCTTTGCCTGCCAATTTGGGGCTCTCATAGTTTTTTTTTTTCTTCGTTTCTTCCACATGTTTTGTTCCCTTTGCTTTTCCTTTCTTTTATTTTCGCTTGTTACCTTTATTCCATTTTACATTCCTGTTAAACACTTTTTGAAAAAGCCGTGGAAATTTCACCCTCAAATAGTTCAGCGTAAATCCTACACTGGTGATTCTCGACCTGGGGGCAGTTCAGTTTTGCACCCTCCCCAGGGAACATTTGGCATTATCTGGAGACATTTTCAGTTTTCACAGTAGCGGAAGGGAATGCTACTGGCTTTTAGTGAGTGGAGACCAGGAGTACTTCTCAGCATCCTAGGACACAAAGAGCAGTGTCCATAGCAGAGTGATCTGGTCCAAAATGTCAATAAGGCCAGGGTTGAGAAACCCTTTGCTAGGTTATTTTATGATAACCACAAAATCATCATAAAATACATGAATTACTCAGGTTGAGCATATGAAAGACTCTGCCTGTTTACCTGTGCTAGAAATAACAGCATTTAAAGTGAAGACTTAAGAAAAACTTAGTGACTACTAGATTATCCTTAGGACTCTGCATTAACTCTATAATGTTCTTGGTATTAAAAAAAAGCATATTTGTCACAGAAAAAAAAAAAAGAAAGAAACATATCCATATGCAACATTGCTAGAGCTCACAGATGTAAAACAGGTCAGACACAAAAGAGGACATCTTTTTTATTTAATTTATTAAAAGTTAAAAATCTGGTAAAACTAACCTATAGCATTAGAAGTCAGTAGTAGTTAGTTTCTGGAAGAGTCAGAATGAGGATTTTATTTGCTGATAATATTCTAATTCTACTTTCCAGTTCTGGGTTTTATTAAACAGGTATGTACACTTTCAGAGAAATAATCAAGATGAACATTTATAATTTGGGCATTTTTCTTCATGTATACTATAAATAACTGAAAGACTTACTTGAAAATATGATGGCTTTGGAAAACAGTAAGTTGTTCCTAATTTGTACCATGATGACAAAAATCACAGAAGAGTAAATAGATTTGAAAACTAGTATTCAAAAGCAGTATCTTTCTCTCACCCTGGAAGCAATTTTTCTAATATAAACTGAATTCTATTACACAAGACTTTTAATGAAAATTGTATTTTATACATTTAGGATACTACATAGTCTAAGAGGAAATGTAGATTACTAAATACTAAATGTAGATACTAAATACACACTTTATTTTTTAACTCAAAATAAAGTTTACTAAGAATCAAATTCTAGAATGCTTTTTACTAGTTACTCTGACATCCAGTGAGTTTTTGTAGTTATAAAAATTCTGCATAATTCTATTTGATCATACTTTAAATAGAGTCTTTATTTAGCATATGTGAAGGTTATTACACTTGTCTTATCCTTTGTACATAATGTATAAATAGTACTACTGTCCTTCAAAATGTTTACTACAAATCTAGTAAGACCAGATCTGGTTCAGAGATCTCAGTTGTTAAGTATTCTGGGATAAATATAAGATAAATTATCAGAGAAAATTTTATACATTAAAATATTCTGGATATTCACTTTTCTATGGCACTCATTTTTCTGAAAATTGAATCAAAATATTAATTATGTGCCAATATCTTTCCTTGGTTAATAAGAATTACTACCATAACAACAACAAAAATGAACAAACAAATAAACAAAAAACTTAAAGTAGTAAGAACAAAAACCATAAACTAGAAAAGATAGTTGTAATGAATGCTGTATAATTATTTTATACTTCACATTCCTGTGTGCCTTTGAAATTTTAGAAAGTACTTTATATATATGTATATACACATGCATTACCTATGTATGTTCATTTTTTAAGCATTATTGAACCGAGAAATATAAATTCTTCAGTTGGTATTTCATGTCAGGACAGACTAGTAATTTGAAAGGGGGCAAGGGAGGGGAGGGGATGGGGGAGGATGGATGGAGGAAGGGTAATTGGTGGGATCACACCTACGGTGCTTCTTAGAAGGGTACAGGTGAAACTGAATGCAGAATATAAAGGTCTTAACACAATAACTAAGAAAATGCCATGAATGCTATATTAACCAGTTTAATGAAAGTGTTTCAGATTGTGTATGAAACCAGCACATTCTACCCCATGATTGCATTAATGGACACAGTTATGATTTAATAAAAAAAAAGAAAGAAAAGTGACTATTGTGCTGACATTATCAATAGTTGGGCGTCATTAAACGCCTCTATTACTAGACTCATTACAAAAATATTTATGACAATGAGACACACTAAAACTTTCGCTAAAGTGGGAACTTGAACAAAGATAGGTGGAAACTTTCTTAAGTGCTTCTGATTCTGTCAGTTTCCTATTGAACATTATGGTGAAGTGAAAACTAAAGCAACTTCCCATAAGGCAGAAAATCAAAAGGTTTCGATTACTTGTATTCTAGGCACATTATAACTCTGAAATACCTACAGAATTCAAAAGCGCTGTACCAAATACATGTTAATATTTTCAGAATTTAATTGAGGAAATGGCAAGTTTGTAGACATAAATATTTGTGACTCATTTTACAACACTTACAAATTTCTACTATGAAAACCAAAGTAATAAGACAAATATGTTTGCTGTAGCTATAGGTCAGATCTCAAATTAGATAACAATTTGAAGGCCATCTTAAAACTTAAAGAACACCACAATTGAATGCTTCAGGTTTTTTAAAATGACCATTTACTGTCCAAGACGTCTCAGCTACATGATCACAGTTAAGACATTCTGATGGCTTCAGTTAGATAAACAACTTAACGAGTGCTTGAGCCATTAAACTAATAAGAGTTAATGTACCTTCCTAAAGAGTCTATCATACTTCTAGAGAATGGGATGTAATCTAGTAGAATATGATTCTCCCACATTTATGACTTGATTCCTCTTAGTGCAGTGAAATCTTGCAACATTATGGTTTTAATTCATATACAACCCCTAACAATATTGGTTGCACTGATATATTTGAAAAGTTCTATTTAGTGTTTTATATTCAAAATGCTGACTGCAAAGGCAAGCAAAATATTTCATAAGTCTTATGTTGAAGATTTTGACTTCCGCATAATATTCCTGAATATTTTTAACAACTAAAGTAACACGGAAGTCTGTACTTCACATGACAACAAGAAAAATAATCAAATCTAAGAGCTGCACATTGACAGTTTAATAAGACATGCCAAGCCTCTGTACGATTGAATTCCAAACAGTTCTACATTATGGGTGTATCATCTCTAACTGGCGTTAATTGTGCAGGAAATAATGAAAAGACTACCTTTAAAAAAACTGTAGCCCAGATTTAATTGCTTTCCTAGTTTCTAATTCATCTAGACGTCTCTGCAAAAATATTCTGCCAGCGTCTCAGACGCAAAATGCCCCACACAAATACAGGCCAGAGCACAGAAGAACTTATAAAGGTTTGTACATATTATACAGAAATTTCCGATAAATGTCCTTGTGGATCATCACTGGTGATAAAAACAGTTGGTTTTATAAATGAATAATAATCAAGCATAATAATATTTCTGTCCACGAGCTTGTAAAGTCATTACATAAATCCTTCTTTAAGAAATATTCTTTACTCAAAACTCTCCTCATTCCCTGACTAAAGACGTTTGGGCACAGACATCTATTAGAGTTCATCCTATGGTGATACTCAAGGATTGGGTTAACAGACCCTGCATCAGATCGCCACCCTCTTCAAGGCTTTTAGAACTCTCAAGATAGGAAAAACAAACCCAACTGAGCGAAAACATGTTTCATCAATTTTATATTAGGCCAAGCAGCCTACAATGCTCATTTACTGTCGCCCCCTTGAGGTGGGCACAGCCTTTTTATCCCCAGTGGTCTGATTATTCGTCAGCTTGGAGACCATCTGCTCTGAAGCAGACTCATGGCTCCATTAGAAGCAGCTTCGTGACACCGCACAGAGGAAGTGCTGACCGCACCCCATAGACGGCACAGACTGTAAAGTAGATTGCCTTTTTAGCAGTGAATTATTCACGACTGAATAACACAAGAGATACTTAAAATGCAAGCTTCATAATGACACATAACATGGACACTATTTTAAAATAATTTGCATATGTTTTTCTATCACGATTCTTTTTTTTACATTGCTGAGATTAGTGTGGCCCCATTAAGATGTCCACGGAAATGTGGAAGGTTTCTGGTTTCTAACAGTCTAGTCTACATCTGTCATTGTCAGACTGATTTTTCTTAAGGGATGTCACTTAATTATACTGTAACAACCACGCACCATGACAACTTGACTCTACTTGTTTAAAAGTAATACTGAACTCATTCTTCCTGTGTTCAAAAAAGAGATGAGGTTAGAGCAGTGCATCAGTTACTCAACTCAAATGTTTTATTTTTATGAGTACATAAGTTCTGCAACATTAGTATTTACTCTAGAATAATGTAAGAATTCAAATTCATCATTTTCCATTATCATTTCATGTCCCAAGGTAATAATTAAGAATAACAGACACAAAAACGTTGTGCCACTCCTGGAGTTTTTAATTTTAAAAATATTTTCAATTATTGGGCATCAGGAATTTCAACATGATAAGTTGTTTTATTATTTGTGTCGGGGGAAAGGAAGAGGATTAGGTAAGTTCCCACCTAATGGGTACAATGTAGAGGAATATGGCACATTTCCCAGGTGAAGGACTCAACTACAACTTGGACTTTACCTTATAAATGCAAACAATGTAACCCACTCACATGTGTCCTCATATTAACCTGAAATTTAAAAAAATCATTCGTGTCTCTAATCTCTCTTATTAAACAGCTATGAAGTTCATTGTTGGTATAAAAAATGTCCAGAATAGACAAATGCATAGAGACAGAAAGCAGATGAGTGATTTCTGGGGCCAGGGGTGGCATAGAAAGGACGATGAGGGGGTGTAGAGAAATAGGGAATGACTTCTACTAATGGGTATAGAGTTTCTTTCACAGATGATGAAAATGTTCTGAAATTGATTTTGGTTGTGGTTGCCTAACTGTGAACATACTAAAAACCACGGGCTTGCACACTTGAAAATAGGTGAATTTTATGGTAAGTGAATTGTATCTCTATAAAGCTGGGGTTTTTTAAGTTTATTGTCATCTATAAGATACCAAAAGCCCATTTCTCTAATGTGCATGTAATTTTTGAAAACTTAATTCATTCCTCTCATCCTCCAAGACCTGTGGGTCCCAAAGGGGCATACGCAGCTTTAGTATCTATTGCACATTTGTGACTATCAATGTGGACACTGAACACAAATGGTGAACGTTGGGAAAAAACTCCAACTTTAATAGTTTTGTGATAAATATAATATAGAAAATCATTTCTGCTTCCACTTTCTGACCCCCATCATGCCTGCCCAGGGTTGCCCAGCAGAGTCAATAAAACTTTTTAACATTATGTTTAAAAAATTAAAAATGAAACAATGTGTAATACATGTACTGTATAAGAAGGAAATCACCTCCCAGTGTTTGACTCCTGGGATTAGCTTGATTAAATTATTGAAAAAAAGATCTTTGGTTGTACCTGCCTAAATATGTAAACATATAGGGGAAAAAAATCACAAATTTCAATTTGCAAAATGTGGAAATGAAATAGTCAAACAACAGGTTATTTTGATAATAAACAGCTTATAATTTGTAACCAGTCCTCAATAATAAGTTATTTCACTGAGAGTCAAATAAAGATGTTTGATGTGCCTATTATACACCAGAGACGGTTCTAGCTGCTAGGGATTAAATGCAGAAGAATAAACAGGATCCATCTCCTCAAAGATTTTAAGATCACCTTAAAGAGTACTTTAGCTACAATAAGAACCAAGACTAGAAGTGAGCAAAGTGGATCCAGGGAACTCCATTTAGAGGCAGTTGTCCCAGTACTGGGTGTTTGTTTGTTTTACAAATACATTTTGCTATTCACATTTAGAATAGAACAGGTACAGCAGTATGGCATTTGATAAGGATTCCTGGTGATAAATCAGGTGGACAACACAGACAGCACCAGGAACAACAGCAAGTGCAATGTCACAGTGGCATGGAAGGACATGGTAGAGAGAAAACCAAAAGTAATTCAGTATGAGTTACGACATTCATGTTGGGGACAAGAAAGTAAAAGTCTACAAGTCAAGCAGGGCCCAGATCATGAATATACTGTTTCTCCATACTATTAAGAATAGAGTATGAATGTTTGTGCCACAGCAAATACATAAGCAAGGAGACGGTTATGTTAATCAGTTAGATGTAAGCATTCGCATTGTATATCAAATCAGTACATCGTATCCCACAAATGCATTAATGTACACAGTTGTGATTTAACAAAGAATTAAGAAAAAAAGAAGACTGAGTGTAAGCCCATAAGTGAAAAGACGGGGAAAGACAAGATCAGAATGTCATTTTAAAACAATCACTCTCGTAAAATATGGAGGATGAGTTGAAGGGAAAAGAGAATGGAGTTTGTGAGATAATCTGGGATATGATTACAAGAGTTTAGTGAGCAATGTCTTTGGGGACATGTGAAAACAATAAGAAATTTTGTCACATATGTAGAAAAAAGCTATCAAACTCTGAGAAATTAACTTTGAAAGTCTTTGAAAAAGAAGAAACTAAGGAAAACGTGGAGACATTTACCTTCGGTATGTAATAACTGATTGACAATTTGAACAAACATCAAGAATTTGAGGAAACAATTAAACTGGAGAGTAGAAGAGTTTGGTTTAGGATGGATTAAATTTGGAGTGTTAGCTCTGCAGAGGAGGGAATTGAAAATGCAAGACTAAAAGTCCAGGAGACAGGCACGGAATAAAGATATTGGCCACAGAGGGACCTATGAGAAATGGCCCAGGTATTTTTGCATCACTGGATTTTGCTTCACTCCTTCCCATTTTTCTACTCATGAAACTCGTAGTAATCAGGAAGGGCCCCTTGTAAGGCCTCTAGAAGAGAACAATGTCAACCTTGAAGCATGAAATGCCAAGAGGTGCTGATAAAATAAGAAATTGCAGTTCACAAATACACGCACCAATGAAACTGAAAATTTTTTTTTCTTCTCTTCTTTTTTTTTTTTATTGAATCATAGCTGAAAATTTTGTACAGGATATTTCTCATGAGTTTGGAATACTGATAGGCTCACATCATGCAGCTGTTTTCCCATTAGACCAAGGCACAAATGACATGTCGGTTTATCTTCAATGGAAGAGACCTGCCGTAACTTTCTAAATTCAACATTTTTTGTGCATAGTACCAACTACAGTAATCAGGAATATTTGGGGCTATTCAATCCTGAATCTATGCAAGGTATAGAGTTTATATAATTTTATAGTAAAATGTAAAGGGTGGGATGGAAAACTAGGATAGGTTTCAAAAAGAAAGGTGTTTTGATTAATTTTAGTACAAAGAACATAAGGGAAAAAGATTAATAATCAAGTATTTGTAGTTTGCAGTGGCTTTTGTTAAAAAGCATTTTAGCTTATACTGCAAAATCCTTCCATTGGAATCAAGTCAATAAAAACTCTTCTGGTTAATACTGCATTTCAAAGAATATCTGAACTTCTTCTGAGGCAGCTTTCAAAACAAATTCTTCATTAGTTGGGGTAAGAACATTGGCATCAACTCTAAAGAGAATTTTGAAAAATAAGGAAATTCCTAATTTAAACACAACTAAAAACAAAAGCAGGGTTAGTTAATTCAACTCATGAAACTAAACTTTGGCTCAGATGTCCAAGACTATAAAAGAAAAATCAAGCTTAGCCAGGCTTAAGGAGAAATGGAGAATTCTCTACCAGTTGTCTTTTATTGTTTGACTTCTATAGGGATTTGTACTAAATCGGCCCTGTGAGTCTATTTCCAAGAGCCCTGGAGGATGGTTTCTTCAGGACAACCCCTGAATCTACCTTCATGTTTGACCAAGTTCCTTTACCTGGGGGTTCCCTAAAATCCTGAACATCCAACTGTTTATAAATATGTGTTGACTACTAGTTACAACATAGCATCATGGTAGATGTTGTACATGGCTCTAGCAAGATTCCCAATTTATCTGTTCACTTTTGGACACAGTATAAAAAGACAACATTAGAATCTTTTCTTGCAAAGTAGCAGTTAACTATACCAGAAAGACCTTGTTCATCTATCAAATTTAACTTAGTTGAAATGCCAATTTTTTAAAAATATCATCATACATACCTTATCTATGCCCTGGACTACGAGCAAGGTGGAGGGCTAGCTCTGTCTCTGTAATTGAAAGGCAACACATGTAAAACTAAGACAGGTTGAGAATTTCATGTAAAAGATGTTTAGACTGTGCCGTTTCTGATTAGCAATGGTCAAAATGGAACCCAGCAGGTCACGTGCAGCATGGTGGAACCTGGGGATACCTCAAAATTCTATGACATCACCACAAGATCCAGTCCTCTTCAGCTAGAGGTGCTCCCCTTTCATTCAATTTATTCTCATAGATGAGAATCATAGGGTCCATTAGTCATTGAGCTTCTTACACTGAGATTATCTTTTTGTAGATGTAACTATTAATTTGGTACTGATTACATAAAGTAGTCATTACAAAAATTTAACCAAAAGCCTTCTCTTGTAATTATGATTTTCAGTAAGAGCTTTAATTATATAATGTGTGTTTTGGTTGGGTTTACTACGCTATTTTTTTTTACCATATTTTGTTTTAAGATAAACACTCATCAAAAGGTAGATTGAGCAAGCAAGTCACTTCTTTGTCACTTTCACATGATTCATATGCATTTATGCAGTTGGAGTGACTCTTAGCTAAACATTTTAAGTATGGTGGAACTACCATACATTGACCACCTCCTCAAGTTGACTTAATTTTCATAGACTCAACAAGTACCATGTGTACTCCGTGGAAGTTCCTTATGTTGACCACCTCTGCGCATTGGCCCATCTGTTACAGTCTCCTAGGTGGTCAACTTTACAGAGATTCTACTCTGTTTTCTTATGTACTATGGGCTGTCATAACACATAATATTAGGATTCCACATGCCTTCTAAACTTGCTTTTTAAGTCATGAGACATGACAATATGCAGTTTACTTTTACGTGCATATATTCTGGCTACTCAATAAGAATGCTGGCTCCTAGAGGGAATGAATAATTTGTACTTTTACTATTTTATTCTCATGCCTTTGGCTCCAATATTAATAGTGAAACTTGCTATATGCCAAACACACTTATGACCTGATTTAATCTTCATACATCTCTCAAATGAGAAACCTGAGGCTTCATGTTGTGAATTGACAGGCAAGAAGTGGCAGAGCTGGGGTTGGCACCCAGTCAGTCTTGTTCCAGAGACCACCCTTCATCACCATCTCCCCAACTCCTCCCCAAACTTCCAAATACCTTTTCACTTTTGACTTATAGGAGTGTCTTCTGCCTCCTGCTTTGGAATGAAGCTACTGAAGCCACATTTATGCCTCAAGGCTGATTTTTCTTGATGTCTAATTTCCCTTTCTGTGTGTTAAGGGCAGAGCCTGAAGTTTGAACCATATGGCACTGATACTTCTGGAATACCAGGATTTCTTTTCTTTAATGTTGCTAACCTAAGAGTTGTATAGTGTATACATTATTTCAAAAGAATATTACATATTATACTCAATAAGAGAATCTAAAACGATGTCTCTATCAAAATTATCACTATTCATACTGTATATGAAAAAAACAATTTCGCAAACTCCACAGCAACAGTAGGCTTCAAAGACAACACTTGACCCTAATCCTCTAAAGCAGGATGCAGATTTCACTAGTTCATAGGGACATATTTCCCTGAATGGGATTCAAGTCTGGATTGTTTCCATGGTGGATGAAATCTCTCTCAACTGTTCTTAATTAATCATCACTCCTGCTGTTTAAATGTTGATTACACCTTTAAGATGCAATAATACTAAATCTTTTCTTAGTATAAATTAAGTAGTAAAAATATACCCATAATAAGTCCCATCCTCCAAACTGAAGAATTAGAAAAATGTGAATATTAAATGAATCAAAATTTTATGAAACCTAAAAAAAAATATATATATATATATATTCCATAAGAGTATTTGTCTAAAACTACATAAATTTCTGTATTCTTCTGCTTCTTTTTTTTTTTTACACTTACAATCTCCCTTCTCTTTAAAAGGTTAGAGGTTAGGGGGATCATTATACATATATAACCTTCTACCCTTCTTCTATGAGTTTATGTGCATATATATACACACATGTATTAAAAAGTTATGTATATATAGTACAGTGTGTGTATGTGTGTATTACAGGACTGTATGGAAAGTATCCAGACATTCATGTCTCTATTTTTCAGATTATATGACTGGACATATAGCCCTATTTCTGTAGCCCTCTTATATACATTTTTGTGGTAGAATATTTGAAAAATGAATAAAAAAGAAAATAAAATTATGGCTACCAACCATCATCCCATTAGCCAAACTTATTGCATGGTTTGGTGTGTTTTCTAATAGAGTTTTTTAAACATACATTCTATAAATGTGTGAGTTACTCTAGACATATTCTGTAAATGTATGTATAGGTAATGCTTTTACAAAGCTGGGGCCAGGCACAGTGGCTCACGCCTGTAATCCTAGCACTCTGGGAGGCCAAGAAGGGATGATCGCTTGAGCTCAGGAGATTGACAATGTCCTGAGAAAGAATGAAACCCCATCTCTACTAAAAATAGAAAAATTATCTGAGCATGGTGGCAGGCACCTGTAGTCCTAGCTACTCAGGAGGCTGAGACAGGAGGATTGCTTGAACCCAGGAATTTGAGGTTCCTGTGAGCTAGGCTGAGGCTGCAACACCCTAGCCTGGGCAACAAAGTGAGACACTGTCTCAAAAACTTAATTAGTTAATTAATAACAAAAAATTTAAAAAGGTATGATAATAATACTGTTCTACTTTTAAAAACTAACTACAAAATAAGCGCTGCCTACAACATTTGAAAGTTTTGAAAGATATTCTAAATCTCATATAATAATTTATGGATAGGTTATCATTGCTTTTAGCTTTTCCCAATCATTAAAGAAAAACTAATGCCTTTTATTTTTATTATTTTTAAAAATACTATGATAGTTTTGTACATAAATCTTTTTCCCTATCTCAATTGTGTCTATTGCTTAAACTCCTAATGAGAGAATAACCACATCACAGGATGTAAAGTCTTGGTACACACTGTACACATTTCAAACTGTCCTTGAGAATAGTTAAATCAAAAGCTACTGCCATAACCATGTGTGGAACAGCCCATAGCAACACAACCATAAACGTAAATTTGCTTTGCTTAATTGATATGTGTATTGCTGTAGTTTTGACTTGTCTTTTTAATTTTTGAAAGGTATTTGTTATCTTAAAAATTTTATATAGACAGGATAACGTTTATGTTTTTTATAATTCTTTGGCAATTTTGTTTAATAAAAGATATAAATTTCTGCTTTTATATTTTTAGTTGATTGCTTTTATGCTTTCCAACCCTGAAATTAAGTAATTCTCATTTTCTTATAGATTTAAAAAAATTGATTCCTTTTTCTCCATGTAATTCTTTTAATTTCCTAAAATTTACTTTGTTGCAGGGCATGAGACACAATCTCATTTAAAATTTTCCAAGGAAGCAATTTCCTTCCAATTGTTAAAATGTTACAATCCACTTTTAACTTTCATTAATGTCTCCTTTTTTCAATTTCTCTTTCCTTAAAGAGCATAAGGTATTAGGCTTATCACTACCTTCTAATCCTGGTTCTATCACTTACCATGAGAGGTATGACCTTGATTAATAAGTTTCAATTTCCCAGTGTATATAACATATAGGATTGTGTGGGTTAAATTAGATAATATGCATACCTCCCTGAGAACAGTGTAATAGTAGGCATCCAGTAAGGGTATATTGTAATACTGACTCACAAAGCTATTCTCAGAAGTAAATAAAATTTATAGTCTATAAATGGTATGCAGAACACTAGTACACAGCCTACCATATCACAGGGGCTTAATAAGTGGTAGCTAATATTAATAATGAATATGGAATTCCCCACACATAAATTCCTACATTTCTTTTATGTATTTATTTTTTTTATTTTTTTATTCCCCTCGTGCTTCCACCTTCATGTTATCTTGTGATCTCAGGTAGAACAGACCTTATCTCAGTGCCAATGGGTTTGGGGAAGCCCAACTTGGGACAGAAAGCCGCCCAGTCCAGGCTGACAACGTCCATAACCAGGCTCTAGCTGTAACTTCCTGGGTCACATTATAAGAAAGGTCATTGGCATAAACATCTGGATCACGGCTTAATTCTTTCATGAATTAATCGATGGGTATACATAAAGCAACACCAAAGAAAAGACAGTTTTTTTCAATGTGCATTTACACATTTTATAACCAAAAAAGGATGATATAGACATAGAATTTATTACATACTTTCTTGAAAGAAATTGATTTAATGCCCAATTTTACAGACTGCTTAAAAATGCATATATAATTTTGTAAACACACAGAGTATAGGATATTTGACATGTCACATCAGCTGATGAGGCCAAAAGAACTTTGTTAATCATGTCTCATGTGCTACCTGACTTTTTAGGCAAAAGTGTGGCATTCAGCCAAGATATTAGACAGCCTTCTCTTCCAAGGGAAGATCTGATCATTCAGAACAATCTTCCTATTCCAGTCGGCTGCCCGACAGAGGCATGAAGTTCTGAGTTTTAACATTTCAGAACACATTATCGTAGCATTATTTTAGGATAGCTCAGATTTCTGCTGGGAGCTGACAAAGTTAAACAATGAATAAAAGAAACCCATAAAGGTATGCAGCAATTATTAGTTCTCAGAAGTGGAACTTAAATTTATTCTAAATACTGTGGTTTAAAACTACATTGTAACCCAGCACAGACACCTCCTCCCTTCTAAGATGAGGCGTAAGAACTGCAGGAGCTGTCCCGTGTCTCCACAGTTTCTTTAATTACCATGAAATAGACTTTTGGTGATAAGTTGAATTAACCGGGATAAGAAGAAGCCTAATAAAGTGTGAAGCGTTTCTTTTTCTTTTCTGCCCTTAAGTGCTGATGTGACAGATTCAGCCCTGCCTCTTCAGTAAAGTCAATCCCTTCTAACAACAAGCAGTGGTTATCATACTTTGGAGGAGCACTTAAGAGTTAGCTAGAGATGATGCTTAATCTTGTTAAATAAAATTTCTTGGCTGTCACCCCCGAGAGTCTAATTCAGAAAGTCTGGAGGGGAGCCTAACAATCTACATCATTTTCAAACACCCTAGGTGATTCTTCTCATGCAGCGGTTCAGAGAATACACTTGAGGAGGTGAGGCCATAGAGGATGAACGAGCTCTTTCATTGTCTGCCTTATACACAGTCCCAAATGCACTTGATCCCTAGGTCGATCATTCCATCCACCAAGAAGTACGACGTGAACACACCAAATAGGCTGAATGTTGTCAGTCATTTTTAAAAGAAATAATAATCTATCATGGAGGTGGGAATAAATTGTGAGATATACACTTTATTAACAGAAAATAGTTTTGTCTTTTATTCCCCCAAAATGCCCCTTTCCTTTTGTAAGTCTAGGGGGATAAAACTATGCATAACAACTAGAGGTTTTCGAAAGGAAAGGGTTTTACAAATTTTCCTATGTACTTTTGTGTTGGATGCCTCGTAATTTCCTTCAGGAGGTCAAAAATCTAGAAAGATCTGATATGAAAGTTGAAAATATAAAGAGACTTCAGCTCTAGTCTGAACACATAGTTTCTGCCTCACGAGAAATCTAATTGCTTATATTTTTCCTGGATGAAGTGAGATTTCTTTCTCAATTTATTAGTCTTCGAGATGGGAGTACATGATGTGTTTATTTAAAAGAGATGTTATACTAATTTGAAGACAATTGCTACAGCAGAATCTAAGATTTACCACAGAGCCCCCTTTTGTAACCCAGTGATGACCGAGGTCGGTAAAGGGTATGGAAAGAAACTCAAAATTTAAAACAGATGAACTACCAACACTATTCATAACTCATCAAAAAGTTTCAATTCACAATCTCTATTAAACATCTGGCTTTTTTTGCATAGCTTGTGGATAGATTTCATTAGCTCAAAGTAACTATTGGAATGATTATACTTCAAATAATTATTGCAATGTTTTTACTTTTTATAAGCAGATACAAAGTAAGGCACAACAAAGGTTTTACTACAGTCACATAAAAGTTTTATCACACACATATGCTCTGAGGGTAAACTTTAAAAGGTCAAACACCTAAAATATTGACAACCAAATGTGATAGAACATGCCAAAATTTCAAAAAGAAAATAAAGGACTTGGGAGGGAAAAACTGGGTATTTCTGGTGGCATAATAAATTTTTATTAAAGGGGCATAAAATCTTCTAAATCAACAACTAGAAGTGAGGAAGAGGATGGCAGATGTCTGTGTGGGAAGGAAGCAAAATAGGTTTGACAAGAGCACTCAGGGTATTCTCAGCTCCATCATTATGCACGTGACCTTGAAAAGGCCACTCTCTGTACAGGAGAACTAATCTTATTAAATACAAAAGAAGAAATATTACTTAAAAGTTATTACACAGTTCAGATAAATAGATGTATTTGATTTGGATACGCCTAGTTGGAGAAAAAATACAATAGAGATACATTAGGTATTGGTTGTTTACATTACAGTTATTCCTCTTAATACAATGTAATCCTTCACCAAATTTCTTCATCATGCAACTATTGCCTTCTACATACAACTTGACATAGAGAATGAATAATAATTCAAGAAAATTCATATTACTTGATACACTAAGTTTTATACAATTCATATTTTTTACCAGTAGTATATGCAATTGCAGGAAGGGCAGGTTTCTTTTTTGAGCAGAAGGTTATAATTAAAATTTCTTAGTTACCAACTTCCTTAAATGTTTTCAGAATTGGTTTTTGTGCCTCCATCACCTGCTCAATTGTAATGGCCTCTGGTTTCATCTGAGGGCATGCCACCAAATGCCTACCTCAGGTGATTTCCTAGTCCTAAGTTCATTTAGCTTTCCCACACGTACCTGGGAAGCACCTAGTAGGTGGTAAGCACAATGGCGCTTCAAAGACAACAGAATGTATGATATACAAACTACAGTCTAATTGATTCTCCTCAAATGGACTTTGATCAGTGGTCTTTCTCTAGTACACAGCTCAAATTCTAAATCTTGGCTTAGAGAGCTCTTGATCACCTGATCCTGTGCTTTTTATCTAAATTGTATGGGCTCCACGCATGTGTAACTGAAACTGGGTATTATAGCCTTGAGGGTTTACTCAATCATCTCAATCATCCTAATGTCAACACTGGCTCTCTGTGTGTGATCTTCTCATAGAAGCTTTCCGACTTGACTTCTCTGCAACCCTGGACCTGAGTATACACCGAGGTGCTCTGTGACGCCCTGTCCTTCTTCGCCACACGGTAACACATTGAGAATCCCGCTTTCTCCATCCCTGGGTTGCACGCCTTCAAGCCTAGGTCAATGTCTTGCTCATCTCAGTAGACCCAGGACTGCACAAGGAACGCCTTGCACTTCCTTCCCAGCAGGAGCCCGGAGTGTACCTCTTCCAAGACCTACTGCAGGCTCCACTTTCTCCATTGGCAGGACAGATACTCAAAATTTAACCACTCGCTCAGCTCAGGCACCAACAAATCACAACGGGCACCGGTCCTAGAAGCCTCCTCCGGCGGCGGCTCGGTGAGCTCCTAGCAGTAGCTATTTTAATTAGCCCGTACAGAAGCACTGCAAACTGTAAACCGGCGGTCGCCAACTCCCGGCCTTGGACCATACTAGCCCCTGACCTGTTAGCCCCTCACATCAGCACCTGAGCCGTCCCTCCGGTCAGATCAGTGGGGGCGCTGGATTCTCCCGAGAGCGCAAACCCTACTGTAAACTGCACAAGCGCGGAGTCTGGGTCGCCAGCTCCTGGCGAGAATCCAACGCCTGAGATCTGAGGTGGCGCTGAGCAGTGAGACGAGCGGGGGATCGGCTGCAAATACAGATTCTCATTAGCAGAGAGGTTTGATGGCACAGAGACTATAATAAATCAATCACCTGAGGCTCATATCAAAATCATCCCCCCTCCCCATCCCATAGAAAAACTGTCATCCATGAAACTGGTCCCCAGTGCCAATAAAAGTTGGAGACTGCCACTGTAAACCTGTAGCACCGCTGTTCTGCTACATATCTCCTGGAGGTCAGCCCGACCCGCGAGGCGTTTCTAGAGCCCCGAGGCCTGCACTGGTCCTCCCCTTCTTGGGCATCCTACAGGGACTCACTTTATCGCTCGTGTCACCACCCAATTGTCTACTGCCGTTAGTAGTTAACTGACTACATGTCCTTACGCCCTGTTTCTAAAACTAGATTGTGAGTTCCTAAAGAAAAGTTGCCTTCCTCCTTTTCAATCTTCATCTCTAAATAAATCATCCAAAAATCTATTTCATATTTTGGACATGCTGTACCAGAATGATTGTCATTATATTTTTGGTTCTTATTGGGGTTAATATCAAAACTATATTCCAAGATGTGGAAACAACCCAAGTATCCATCAACTAACAAATGGATAAACCATGGTATCTGTACACTATAAAATACTATTCAGCCATAAAGAAAGATGGAGACTTCACATCTTTTCATACATCTGAATGGATTTGGAGAACATGCACGTAAGTAAAGAATCACAGGAGAATGGAAAAGCAAGCATCCAATGCACTCAAATACAAATATGAAACTAGTGGGTGAATAACTACAAGCCCACATGAGAGAAAAACACAGTTAAATCCAAGAAGGCAGAAGGAGGGAGAAGGAAGGGAAAAAAGGGAAGAGGAAGAAGGAAGAAGGAGGGAAAGGGGTTGGTAAGCTCCCATCTAATGGGCATAATGTAGGGATATTTTGACTCTTCTCCTGGGTGAAGAGTAAACTACATCTAGGACTTTACCTAACAAATGTGAACAGTGTGATCTAACCACATGCACCCTTATTTTCATCTGAAATGAAAATAAATAAAAATAAAATAATTATGTGATATGTATAGAGGTTGGCCATAAAATTCATGCAGAATTTAAAATAGCGTGCAATTTCAAATTGCACAGCAACTTTATGGCCACCGTGTATGAAGAAATTTTCTTTATCTTTTATGAAACTGCTACAGAAAGTATTCACTATGCCTTTTAAAGTCTCTATTTCTATCCTCTTAGAGTTAAAAAGGGAAGAAAAGTTTTACTGTCTTGAAATACTGATATGCTTCATAGGCAAGAAATCATCGCACTCTCTTATACATGTACCCCCATCTTAACTCCCTTCCTCTTAAGAGAAAGCACTGCACACAGTTGCATAAGCCAAAACCAGTTTTTCTTCTTTTATAACTTTCAAAAAGCTCTTTGAGAGATATATATACATGTATCCTGAATCTGATCACTTCTCACTTCCATTGTAAGCACTCTAACCCAATCTACCATCGTGGTTCACCTCGGGGGGGGGGGTAAACCCTGAGACCAGTTAAATTGGTGTTCCTTCTTCCTCTGTTGCTGAACTTACAATCCATCCTCCAGCCAAGAGAGGGAAGGAATGAGAGCAGGGGGAGGGATGGAGGGGAAAAGGAGGAAGAGAGGGAGATGGAGAGATGTTTTTCAAGTATCAATGAATTCCCATCATTTCAGGACTAGACTCCTCCAGAGGCTTCTCACTATACTTTGAATGAAATCCAAAATCCTTTAGCAAGACCCACTACAATTTAGAAAGAAATCAAACTTCTACCAAGCTAGGCTCACACTTCCCTGTCGTATCTCATGGCTATCATTCTCACAGTCCACTATGCTTCAGTCATGGACGGACGAACCCCCTCCTGTCCCTTAAACAAGTCCAATACACTCCTATCCTAGCCAGTCAGCATTCTTCCTCATCCACCTGCGTCTCCTACTACAGGGACTGGACTCTGCCTTGTCATCACCATGTGGCTAGCATTTAGAACGATCTCCACCTCAACAAATGTTGGCTGATTGACTATCTTTTGAGTCAGCCAGCAGTAATGAGCTGTTATCACAATGATAATACCAGGATTCACAGCTCAGGGTCTAAAGTTACAACAAATGTTACAGAATAATGAAACAGCTGACATAAATCATGAAAAATGCTCTACTACAATTGGGAAAAAAATGTTAACACAAATGAAACACAAAAGTCTCTGAGACCATACAGGTAAAAAGAGAAGGGAGTGATAATTTGGTAGATAACCTAAGTAATGTCTGTGATGAAGCAAAACATTGAAGGTTATTGGGACCAAGCAAATTAATTTATCATGATAAAGAAACTGCAATAAAAATAGATAATCTCAAAGCAAGAAAAATATAGACTACATTTAGAGCAATATGCAAATTTATACATGATGCCATAACAAATTACAAGCCAAAGGAAGAACATAAAGATACATTTCTGATGCTGTCATAAAGGGCTGTTTGCACTTTGCTAAAACATAGTTAAGACTCCATCTCTCTAGAACCTGGCTGGAACCTGGAGGGTCCTGCTGGCTCATGTCCTGGAGCTACCCAAAGATCCAGAACAAAGTCTGTGAAGCATCTCTAAGAGCTGCTTCTTTCACAAGTGAATTTAGAATATACGTACTGGTCATCTGTGTAAATAGCATGGAAAAGTATTGAGAGGTAATGCATTTTACCCCTTTGTGATTAAAAATTTAGAAGCCTTACTAGGACTAAATAAAAAATTAAAGGAAGCTGAATTTTATTCTCAATGCTCTCTTGCCTTACATTCTTCCTCTTTTTTGGAACTATCAGGTCAGTTGCAAGAATAGCAGATCTTTGAGTCTCACTTAAGGATTAAAGTAAGAGGAAACTGCATGTCAGAGGAAAACCCCGACATGCTTGTGAATTACATGCTCATTAGGAAGTCAGAGATTTTCTCAGTGGAATTGCAAAATGTTATCTGGTGTAGGAGCTTCTACTGCCCTTGATGACATGAGTGAAGGAAGGAGGTTTTGGTTTGATGGATATTTATATGGATGGATCAGAGTCCAGACCAGCCCAGTTATCTGGAACAGGGGTGCTCAGAACACTAGCTTCATCTTTTTTCCCCTGTAAATGTCATACCTCCTTGCTACTAGAGTCTTGATTGCACTGGGAAAAGTGACAAACAAGAAATTGTAACCAAATTTGAAATGTATTTTAAATTGCTTTTCAAATACTTAGAACAATTGACAACATTCCCAGGAATATTTGTCAGCCTCAACACAATCTTTTAAGATTGTGTTGGAGGGATATTTATGGAATTTTCAATTGCTATAATTTTCTAATACTTAGTTTTATTTTATATAATTATCTTTGTATAATTTCTGTGTTTAGATATAGAGAATATCTGTACATTAGTCTGAACTGACATGCTTTACCTTCCTTAAAGCCTATGTCTGAAATAGGCTAATCTTATATTTTTTATCTTTATTACCTTGGATAAAATGGTGACTTATTTTAGTTTATACCTTTACAAACTAGGAAAAATAGTAACTGACATTACTATTTGGTAATTTAGTGAACAATTTAGCAATTGAAATTTTAGTAATAGAAAAATGTAGTAATTATTGGAATATAGCCAGGCCCGGTGGTTTAACTATTGTCACTGTCATCAAGGGCCACTTTTACACTTCAATTAGCAGAGATGAACAGCTATGAAGAAGCCAGACGGCGCACAAAGTTTGCGATACTCACTCTCTAGCCCTAAACTCTGCACGTAAATTTAAACATTAGTTTGTATTTGCATTATACAAACTTAAACATACTTAAACTTAAACATCAGTTTGTATATACAAAAATATATTACTTTTCCAGTTACAGAGTTTTAAAATGTTCATTGCATATCAGTTGTGCATCTTTTATACTATAATTTTAAAATTTTGCTTTAAAACTTAAAATGTATAATACTGTGAAAATAATACTTAGTTTGTTTTCTATAATTATTTTTGCATAATTTCTGTGCTTAGATATATAGCATATTTGGACATTATTCTGACGTAATAGGCCTATGTGCGAAATGTAGATATAAAATAATATTGTTCAAGGGGAAATTATTTTTGTTTGCTCATTTTCAATACAACCTTGATTGATTTCTCCCTCATTGCTATATTTATCTAAACAAATAAAGTCGTAATATTCAAAACTTTAAATAAAGCTTATCAAAAAGAATGAGGTATTAATTTACATGAAGTCCAACAGCTTTAGTATCTTAAGTTTATGCTTTTCATTCATTTAGTTTGATAATGAATGAAACTGGAAAATTTATTTATTTGAAACTTTTAGTCCCAGAACACTATGAACTCTACAAACTGTTTCTAATTTTATTTCCAAAAGAAAATAAACAAGCAATAAAATCTGTTTTTATTTTTTCCCTTCAAACAAACAATGTTATAATTAAAGGTTCTGAAGCCCTTAACAATTATGTATCCTTAGGTGAGACAAGGATGAATGCTGGAAAGTGATTAATTAAGCAATGTATAGATGAGTTAAGGGGTAAGTCCCCATTTAAAAGTAAAGAAAGATGGTGGATTTCTTAAGTTGGGGTAACTTAACCTATCTAGCACCACATATTTTAAGCCATCCTTGGTATTGTGTTAAATACTAACTTGGCGGGGGGTCCATGGCCAAAAGTAGAGAAATTCTGGGCAGGATATCACTTCAGAAGGTAGAGACCAGATCCATTTCCACTTCTGCCATGCCTCTTCTATGTCACAACAATTACATTCTCTAGTCTATAAAATTTTTGGCAAAGATTTTATTCAAGGACTAACAAGTTTTATGTATGTTAATTAATTCAGAAAAATCAGATTGTATATTTTAAAAAATCAATTCATCCTTTTTCTCAGGGCCAAGATCTACATTAATAGAAATAGAAGAATTTTAACAAGACAATGATGTTGCCACTGAATATTTCTTTTAAAATGTTTGCAAATAGTTTTCTTTACTCTAAAGTTTTGAATGAATTTCTCATTGCAGCCCTTGGGCCTCAAAATCACATCAATACTTGCTCTTCTTTACCAAAAAGAACTTCTCAGTTCATGAAGATGTCCATATGCCTGTGCTCTACAACTTAAAAATGTACTTTTACAGTCAATTCTTAAAGCACTTCTCATTTCTTTTCTTGTGTTACACTTTTCTTAATAATTTTTAAAAGGTTAAAAAAAAAAAGTAGTATACTTGTATTGTGTAACCTAAAAATACTAAAGGAACTATTAACTAACATTTTAAAAATGGTCTAAATTCTACATTAATACAAAAAAAAATCATGAACATAGAAACTGCCTTTTAAGCAAGGTAATTAATTCTTAGAGAATATATTTAAATACTACAACATGCAAGTGTGCAAAGTTGCCTCTAGTTCACCTGTTCTGCGCCCTCAATTCAGAAAGCTGCATTAGAAGTGACGGCTCTGACAAATTCAGAGCGGCTCTGCTGGTGGGTGTGAGTAATTTAAACCATAATCCAAAGAAATGCGACTGTGGCTCTGCCGGTGGGTGTGGGTAATTTAAACCATAATCCAAATTAATGAGATTGCTCCAGGTTACAACCGTGTCTATGCGTTTGTTAAGGCAGGTAACCCCCTCCTGGGGAACTGCCTTCCCCCACCTTTCTGTTTCTTCCTTGGACTGTAATGACTTCCATCTGGGAAGTACCAGCCTCTTTGCATTTAACATACTTTCTGTTAACTGCAAATGTTTGCCCTGCATGTTGTTTTTATTGACAAATTCTTAGCTTTGGTTTCAGTTTCACTGTGGTCTGACAGAATCTCAACACTAAAAAATGGTGAAATTCCTTCTAGTCAGAGTAAAAAAGCCAGAGATAGTAGGGCACCCCCTCTATGCCTCAGATCCTGTTCTCACTCGGGACATGCCAGGCCAGTACACAACAAGTACAAAGGCCTCTGCCTCTCTTCCTCAGAAGTCCTACATCTTAGTTTCATGGTTTTAGTCTGAAATAAATAACTTAAAAGAAGGTCAAATTCCTGAATCTGACAGATCAAAGATAACTTTATTCTCCAGCAATATGAAAATCAAAATATTTCAGAAAGAGATTCCTGGCCAAAAAAAGAAAAAAAAAATTACAATAAGCCTTTGTACCCATTTTAAGCAACACATCATGCCTATAAATTATTAAAATCTAAAACTCAACTTAAATACTTGATCACTCAACGTTTAAACCTTTTTACAAACTATTATCATCGCAATCAGCACAGCATTTAAAGGTCTTTGCACTGAAGTTAGACAAATATTTTAGAAGTAAAATGCCTTTTGGGGGTGAAGCTAGGTTTCTAAGTGAGTGTGTGCTTAAAAAATATGCTCTGTGACCTGCAGAACAATGAACTATACATGAATATATAAATAGATAAGATAATTCAATTGCCTGAATGTAAATGAATCTCTAAAATAAGTCCTTCTGTAATAATATGAATGTTCACCTTTGGACAAAATTTAAAATTACAAGGACTGTGTCATTGCTCATTCTCAAATGTCAGTACATAGTTAAGACAACTAAGAAGAAAGAAATATGTGGCATTGCGTGGCACGAAGAGGAAGCAACAGCACACCACTGAACCGGAGTTGGCCAGGTGGTTTGATCACACCTGTTCCATCTGTCAACTTCCTTCCAGGAAGTTTAGAGGTTTGACCAATGAGGTTCACTGTTGATTCTCAACCCAGCATCCTCCCTTCCTCCTTGTTCATGGCCTAGAACTTACCCGCACCCCAGGCTCTTTGGTGTCCTCACTGCTACAGCCATAGTAGTCTGGAGTTTTGTCCAGTTCCTGCAGGTTTCCTTGTGCTCTGATGCTCTTCTTGGCGTGGCAAGACGAGCAGAGGGCTGCATTCCCCATCTCCGTTCCCCAGGTCCCGCTGGCAGTGGGCCTGTCCTTGCCCTCTTCACTCAGTCCAGGGCTCCCAAGGGTCCACTAATGTGGGCAATTCCTCAAGAGGCTCCCTGGCTCCTCTGCTCAGTTCCCCCACACGCCCCTCACCAGGTCTCCCCATCTGCTGCCTGGCTTGCTGGTGTCAGAGAGAACTCAAAACCCGGCAACTGCAGGCTGCCTTCAGTGACCATTTCCAGTTCAGACGCTGCCAGTCTATTTTTACACCTACCAGGCCAGCTATGCATGTCAATGGAGGGAGGGGGTGAGGAGACAGAGAGCAGGGCTGGGGGTGGTGGTGTTTTGTTTTTCACCATGCAAGCAGCCTGCCTTACACATGGG
The DNA here is from genome assembly GCA_963573935.1 of Arctocebus calabarensis. Taxonomy (NCBI): domain Eukaryota; kingdom Metazoa; phylum Chordata; class Mammalia; order Primates; family Lorisidae; genus Arctocebus; species Arctocebus calabarensis. The sequence continues at coordinate 11,254 of CAUYON010069965.1, read as the reverse complement.
CTTAAATTCCTGCCCTGTAAAATGTCTCTGCATAAGAGAATTTTTGTATCACTCCATGAATGCCTTTTGAAGCCTTTGATTTCCTCCCCTCTCTATCTCTGTATTCGCACAGAATAGTAAATCTGTTAATGACCCTGTTTATCTGCAGAACAGATCAATTTGTTTTTGTAATTGCTTAAACCAAGTGGCATCCACTTGAGTTGCATATACTCTTTTTAATTCTTATTTACAGAAAACAATTAGCCATCCTTTTAGCATTTAGCACTCATTGAAAACATATCAATCACAATGGTTCTTTGGATACTGGCATGGAAGTTTTGATTTGTATAAATTCTATAGTTTGTCTTTATTCATGATTGTGCCATGTAAGGGCAATAATTTTGATGCATTTAAAATTCTTTTTAACTTTTAATACTTTGAAAATATTTTCCACAACTTTATGAAAAATAATCGAGGTGGCTTTCGATGCCATGCAATCTTTGGAATCAAACTACAAATGTTTGAAAGAAATTGTTCCCTACTAAGGTAAGGACAGCAAATATACAGTAGATTTATAAAGCCAATTATAATACAAATAAAGGCTTTATTACAGACTATTATGGATTATTCCTCCCATTAGAGTTTCCTCTCAAACTATGTGCATAATTATTTGAACATTAGTCCTTTTCTTCCTCATTTGTTATTTGTTGTGTGTGTATTTGCCTTTCAAGTAGTTTTAAACTACTCAATGCAGTGTCTTGCCTTAAAGCGTGCCATCCATCCACATGTTACATATTAAATATTAAGAGTTTTAGAATGTATTGAATTAATAGCAAGCATTTGAAGAAAACAGGATGTGGAAGGTATTTTGCAATGAACATTTGATAGACTATCATTCAACTTTTCAATTTGTCATTATTTGTTTAAAAAATAAAAATGATTTTTTTTAATTAAAAACAGCATGCCTGAATTATCATTCTTAGATTTGGGTTCAAAGCCCTAGACACTAAAATCTGAGAGTGCTGTTTTGGAATGGCTGCTTGTCCTAGGGCCCCATGCTGAAATTCAGTTCTGAGTCACTCTTCATTCTAGGGTTTATGAGCCTCAAGCACGCTCCGTACTATAAAGATCCTATCCCCACACTCCAGGCTCTGAGAAGCTTCACTACTAGTGAGTGAAATTATTTTTTTTCTTTGCTCCTGTATGCTAATTTTTATTTTTTTATTCTTTTTTATTTTTTTAACAAGTGAACAGTTTATTAAGAATTAAACAAAGGTATGATGTATACAGTACAAGTACAGTGAAATCATTTTAACTTCTCAGACAGAGATAAAGGCATCTTTTAGAACCACTTTCTTTTTTAATTACTGACTGAACCAACAATATTATGTCAATAATGGGAGAGGGAACAAATATGTTCTCCATTCATGTTGAAGAGCAGCATGGCCTAAACATTTTAAATATTAAAGCTTTAAGCAGAAGTATCCAGAAATACAAGACTTCAGTATCAGCAACAAAATTAGACTGTTCGCTGAGATACATCAAGCAAAGCCTTTCATGTTGCCTGAAAATTTTCATATAGCCGAAACTAATTCATCATAAGATGGTAATTTCTCCTCAGATGTTCCACATACTTGAACCATCTTGTAGGAATTAAGTTATCCATGATATTTAATGATGTGTTTACAAAGTCTTCCAGAGGAACACATTTTAACTTTCTCTTTTTTCTCTAAGGTTTCTAGAGCCTGTAGAAGGCCTGGAGTCCACGAAGTCTTCCAGGGGGTGCCTCTTCTTGAATATATATGAACTATTTCATTCAGAATATACACCAAAATAAGACTATAAACCAAGACTTTTTCCAGTTGTTGAAAGAGGTGCACTTTCCCCTCACTTTTAGAATTAGTTTACTATTTTTAAAACATGAAAATTCAATGCTCAACAGAATCTTTAATAGAGACTTACACAATTTAAACACTGGAAACAAATCCAAAAAATGATCTTTAGCCTCCCACTTCATTCTGGAAGTGAGATCTGAAACTCTGTACTTACACATGGAAAAGAAATATTTAACCACTCCAGGTTGGGGAGATGTCCCCAAGAGCTAGATGAATAATTCTGCGGGGCTTTACCAGCATGAATTGCTTCCTGGCATCTTTCTGTCTCATTAATACATCACCCATTCTACCACCAAGCCTTTGATTGTGCTTCTCCTTCAGCCAAGCATGCATCCTCCTTTTCCTACCAGTCCACCTTCATTATCTCCTTCAACGCTCATTTTAAAAATGTATTTTACCTTTCCAGTCTTCACTGCACCTTTGTTAGTCCCTTCCTGTGTTCCAACATCTTCTTGAACTATGTTGAGACTGCTGTCGGCTCTCGTTCTTTTACATGATTAGCTTGCTCTCTGTCACTGACCACCTCTCAGACCTAAATATGCACCTTGGCATTGATTGTTTGTGAAGTAAATGAATAAAAGGCAGCCATGGGGAGAAGCACAATTCACAATATCAATATTTAACTGAATTACACTGACCTCTGCTACTTTTTTTAACACATGAACAGTCACAGATTTAATAATTTTTAACTATCTTTAAGTGGGATAAATCTTTACTTTCATTTCCCAATTTGCAATTAAGATCCTTTTTCATCTTTGAAAAGAAGATTAACTCCATTGGAAGTGAATTTTCCTAGAAAAGAAACTATAGTGCTTTTTAAAGAAAGAAAACAATGCAGAGAGTGTGAACCAAAACAGTAACATGCTGACAGCTCTAAGAAGAGACTTTTCTAGATGACCAACCATTAGTTTTCTTCTATTTCTATCTCCTTTCTTCATCTCAGGGACATCTTCTCATTCTCTCTCCAATGAAGAGAGAGAGATTTTTAAATCAATTTATTTCAACTTTCTGTTGAACATAATATCCATATTCCTACCACTGGGGCTGCCCAAAATACACCAGGCAATGATCCCTAATGCCCACTGCTGAAGCTTAATGTCTAAACAAGAATAGACCAAGAAAACACAAATGCAAACAAACCCTGGTGCTCCTGGGAGGACTGAAATTTCCTGTTCTCCGAACAGATTTCATTAACCTGCAAGATGTTAGAGCTATGAAAACAGAATTTCCAATGAACAACTTCCTATATGTGATCACTCCAAACTTTGCCAGCGATCTTATGCTTTCTGATCAAAAATAAAGACATGTACCACAATTTATTAATCCATTCGTGGGTTGATGGGCTTTTGGGCTTCTTCCACGACTTAGCAATTATGAATTGGATTAGAAATAAAAACAGAGCAGGAGGAATCACACTACCAGAGCTGTGACAACTTTTAAAGATCATTAATTACATTATTTTTAAAAGAAGTTCAAAGCATAGTAAGTATATTCTTTTTTATACTCTTTATTTTGGATCAACATAATTTAAGTATGCCATGGAAATTTAACTATAGGTTCAAGTGTGCTCTGAGATAAAAAATTGAAAAACACTGGTCTAGGGTCATGAGCATGAACTCTGGAGTCAAGAAGATTTGGGATCAAATCTTGGCTTTGCTTCTAACTGCTCAGGTGATCTAGGCAAATAATTTCACTTTTTTGAGTCTCAGTTTCTTATGAGTAAATAAGGGGGCAATAGTTTTACTGCCAAGATATAATACCATAATACCAAGATATAATACTTTTATCCCAAGGGGAATAGTTTTACCAGTTCCCATAGTTATTTTTATATGATTCTTTAATGTATCAAATGTGAAGACTGAAAAGTGCTCAGTATGCTTGACATGTAATTATGTCTCAGATTTATTTGTATATTTTCTATTTCTTTTATGGCCCTGCCATGTCTTCCATTGCTCTCTTTACTCAGTTATTATTCATTTTGGTCTCTTATTCATTCTCTTACTCATCAATTCAGCTTTGGCCTTTGCTACACCTCTCCTGATCTTTTATTATATAATGGTCACATAACTGTCTTCCCCATCTCCTAATCTAAACTGTGGGATGAGTTGACTTTCTCCAAGTATAGGACCTGTCAGAGGTCTCCTTTGTTGAAAGTCCTTCAAGGGGTAGCATTACTCACTAAGGGAAATCCCAGCCCTTAGTTGGTAGCCAGGGTTTTGTTTGTTGAGCTTCTGATCTACCCTTCAGGCCAGTTTCTGTCTTCATGAGGCATGACTCCCAGCTGCAGCCAACTGCATTTGTCCACTTTACCCCAAAGGTGTTCTCACCTTTCTGCCTTGGCCATTGCCTGGATTCCATATGGGAGAGAGCACCCCTTCACACAACTACCTACCAGGTCAAATAACTACTCTTCTAGGCATTTGTTTCTTCTAAATATACATAGAATTTGGTTTCAGTCCAGCAAATGTATGATGGTTACTTTTATGCATTCACTTAACTGAGCAATAAGATGCCCAGATATCTGGTTAAACATCATTTCTGGGTGTGCTTGTGAATGTGTTTCTGGAAGAGATCAGCATTTGAATTGGTGGGCTGAGTAAAGTAGATTGCTTTCCTGAGTGAGGGCCTGAATAGAATGGAAAGGCATAGGAAGATTGAACACTCTTTCTGCCTGACTTTCTTGAGCTAGGATATCAGTCTTCTCTTGCCTTTGGGCTGGGAATTGCATCTTTATCCTCCTTAGTTCCTAAGCCTTCAAACTTGGACTGGATCATACCTTTGGGTTTCTAGCTTGCAGATGGCAATTCATGGGACTTTTCAAATCCTCGTCATCAGGCGAGTCAATTCCTCATAATACATTTATTTCTTTCTCTCTATCCTGGTTATTCTGTTTTTCTGGAGGACTCTAATACAAAATGCTTACTGAAAAGTTAGACAACTACTTTCATGGCCCTCTAATTTATATGTGCCCATTCTGTACATGAAGAAACTGAGCCTTAGGGAGTTAGATATCTCCCTTGGTCACCCAGCTGTTAAGTGGCAGATTCAATATTCCAACCCAGGCAGTCTTGCCACAGCATTGATCCTATTAAGTATATGTGTTCTAGGCCATTCTGCTTCTCAACTTCAGATTTTTAATACTTCACCAGTCTTGTTTCTATTAATGTAGTGTTGTAGTTCTCTACCAACCCATTCATTAAAAATATCAATAAGACATCTTTTGGCTGGATTTTTGAGTCATTTAGCTTTCTTTGCCATGGTTGTGTCAGAAGATTAAAATAAACGTTTGTTTGAATAAACATTGGATTCTGGATGAGTGCTCTTTCTGTATATATTTTCATATGTATGTAAAATATATATAAAATATAATATAAAATAATAAAATGCCTATATTATATATTCTTCATACATTTTGTTTAAGAACTGATAAGATAAAATATTTCAACTATGGTTCTGTAATTCTTTTTTTTTCTTTCTAAATACATGTATTTTATTATTCTTCATTACATTATTTCTCCCCCTAACCCCCAGTGGTAAGACAGAATTTATTTACAGAAAAGAATACAGAAAGCACTAAAGCTCCTGGTAGAGGGAGAGAATTCAAGTGGGGAGAGAGAAGCTCTCTCCTTTTCTCTCCTGGTCTTTCCCTGTCTCCTCCTTTAGGCCTTTAGTCTCAGGGTATATATAGGTGTATGGGTTCCTTGGCCAGGAAACGAATGAATACAGTCCCTTCCTCCGGGGGCAAGGTGAATGAATGTATCAATGAATGGACACAGTCCATTCATGGAATTGAGGCCTAGGAAATTCACATGAAATTGACTTAGGCATAGGAAATGGGGGTTCCACATTTAGTCCTAAGGGTAAAGTGAAGGAGACACCAAGGCACAGGTGTCTCCTCGGCAGTTGTCCAGGCTTTTTGGCTATTGGAGCCTCTGGTGGGGTTGGAGGTCCCCCTCCTTGCGTGTCATCCAGCCTGCTGGCTCTTCAGCTGGTTGCCACAGCACAGACACCGCCAAGGAGGCAGCGGCAGGTCCGCCAGCTCTGCTGAGCTGGCTAGGGTGCCAAATGTCCTGCAACAATTCTCCCTCTCCAAGTAGAAACTCTAACTGCTGTTAGGGAAAAGGGGCGGAGACTCGATCTAACTGCTTCTTGCTGAATCGGGCGGATAGAAGTGGGCAGTTAGGGTTTCTCCGGATGGAGAGTGATACAGGGGTTCATGGACTGGAACCATTTTTGTTGCGTGTGGCTTGATGATATTTCTGGAAAACATAAATCTGATTAGTGTAATCAGTAATAGGCAAAGGTAGAACAGCATCAGGTCAGACGCACATATTCAGTGATGCTATAAGAAAACCATATTAGGATTTTTCTTGCTGTTTCCTAAAAAATAACTTCAAACTTTCTTTTGGCTCACAAGTGTAAGTGGTCTGTGGTTGGCTGTCTTCATTGCCTGCTTCCGTAGAAGATGGAGGGTTCCAGGACTTTACTCGTGAATGATGTATCCAGGAATCGACTCTCATAACTTTAACAGTAGAAGAAGACAAGATAACAGGAAAGGGGACTTCCCAAGTTAGGGGTCAGGGAAAGTGAATTAAAGGGAAGAGTTTTGATCATGACTAAATCTCCAGGAGGGAAAAGTTCCTGTTTTAGTTAGTATGTCCCTACCCAAATGGGGAGCAGGACTTTCAGGGATGATTAGGGAGGTATGAGAGAACAGCAAGTCATCCCAATTGCAGCTTAGAGGCTGGGAGAAAAATTTGGTAACCGGCTGTCCAGACACCCCCTGTATAGTTATGGATTTGGGAGATAAAAGACCAGGATTAGAGAAAAGTACAGAAAAGGTTGCTCCAGTGTCCAAAAGAAATTTCATCCCCTGGTGCTCCATTATAAGGCAAACCTGGGGCTCTTGAGGGCTGATGACACAAGCTGGAGCCATGAGAATTTGCCCCGGGCACTCTCAGTCCAGTTTGGGCTCCGATGGGATCACTGTCCCAGCCGGCCTTTGCCTCTGGGGACAGGCCACCCTCCAGTGGTCACCCTTGCATTGTGGACAGGGGCCAGGGGCTTGCCCAGCCAGTGGTACTGCTGGGGGCAGTCTTCTCTGAAGTGGCCAGTCTGACCACAAAGGAAGCACTTGTTCTTCGCTCCTCTGGTTTCCCTCTGCCCCTGAAGGTTGCCCTGGTTCTGTAATTCTTACATATCCTTTATACAAGTATTTCATAAGCTGAATATTTTCAACTAGATGGGACATTTTGCATTAAGCAGGCAAAGAACATTCCCATGCCTCTGAGTAGGCACTCAGTAGTTTCTGGGTAGAAAATAAGCCTGTTTTTCTCACTGCCTTATTTTCAGTGCATATTGCCCAGAATATGGCTAGTAAACAAATGCTCAAAGAACCATTCTATTTCCTCATGTTGTTCTAAGTGCTCTTAGTAATAAGTTATTTATATGTTAATGTATTCCTTCATGTTTGTTATGATCACCCTTGGTGTGGTTCCTAAAGTTGCAATACAGAGTTCCCTGTCTAGTCACTTCCAAAGAAACAAAGGAATGAATGTTTATTTTCCACTTGAGGGTGGCTGAGTATCATAGGAAATAGAGTCCTCTTTCCACTCAGGCAGGCATCTGGCTTTTGAAAGCAGGGGTTCCTAGTCAGGGGCACATACTCTTCAGGAGATCCAGGGGCGGGTTTGGAGGTTCATGAGCTTGCTACAATGGTATATAAAACTGTATTGAATTTTGGGGGGAAGAGAGTTCACAGATTTTTTTGAAAGAATTTATCTTATTATTTATCTTCTTTTTTTTTGTGGTTGTTAAAGGAATATGTTTATACTATAAAAAATTCAAACTATGCAGCTAACTCAAGTAAAAAAATAACAATAGCTCAGAAGTATATGAAATAAAAACTTAGAATCTTTTTTTCTTTGCTTTTTACTCTTGATGTCCTTAATTCCCCTCCTCATAATTTTATTTGGCAACTGACTTTAGTAACATGAGTATGTCTTTCCAGATTAGTACATATGTACTGACTTAGTTTTTCAAAATCTTTATTTTGAAATAATTACAGATTCACAGGAAATTGTGAAAATAAAAAATGTACAGGGATACCCTGCGTTTCTACCAATGGTAACACCTCCCGTAACTACAGCATAATATCAAGCCCAGGAACCTGACATTGGTACAAATCATAGAGCTGATTGAAATTTCTTAAGTTTTACAAATGTGTGCATTTGTGTGTGTGTATAGTTCAAAGCAATGGTATCACATGAAGATTCCTGTAACCATTTACCCCCAATCAAGGTACAGAACTGATCCATGACCCAAAGATGCTTTCTCCTACTCCATCTATAATCGTAGCCACCTTGCTCTCTACTCTCCTCAATTTCTGGCAAACACTAATCTAGTCTTTATCCTTATAGTTTTGTTATTTTAAAAATATTATATAACAGGATCATATGATTTGGATCCTTGAGGTTTGCGCTTTTTTTCCCACTTGGCATTAAGTCCTTTGGGATTCACTGAAGTTATTGAGTGTATCCATAGCTCAGTCCTTTCTATTGCTGAGTGATATTCCACAGTTGGAAAGTACTGTGATTTGTTTAGTCATTTGCACACTGAAGAACATCTAAGTTGTCTCTAGTTTTGACCTATAATGAATAAAGTTGCTATAAACATTAGTTTATAGGTTTTGGTGTAAGTTTTCATTTCTTTAGAATAAATGCTTAGCGTTGCAATTCCTGGATCACATGGTAAGTGCATGTAGCTTCATAAGAAGTTGAAAAACTACTTTGAGATCCATAGCTTTTTCATAGGTTATCAAAGGGGTCTGTCAACCTAAGAAGATTGAACTAAATTTATGTGACCCAAACTTGGCCTGAGACCCAGCTGATATTTGCTTCAAATTGTTGTATAAGGAAATTTCTCTCTTTTCATTCTTTCTTCTACTACTCAGAGACATATAATACTAAAACTTGAGCAAGAGTTCTTTGATTACATTTCCTTATTATTGTTATTATTTTGTAGAGGAGGGGTTTCACTGTGTTGTCCAGGCTGGGCTCAAGCCATCCTCTGCCTTGGCCTCTCAAAGTGCTGGAATTGTAGGTGTGAGCCAATGTGCCTGGCCATTTTCTTATTAATTACAGCTCTAGTCCTAGGACTCCCCTAACTCCTATTTTTCTTTGATCTTCTCAACATAGATTATCTGAATCAGCTTCAACTCTGGCTCTTCAGGATTTTGAATGAATATGTCAGTTGTTATTTGTTTACATTGTTGACACTGCATCTACTGATCATTAGTGTTTGCTCTGTTAATTCTGTGTTTTATGGAAAGCTAAGCCCTTTCTACTTTCATATTGCATTTTTGATACCCTCAAAGTATAGCTCATTGAACGCTAATGTTAACTATTATCCTTTTTTGCTGTCTGGTAAAATTTGAAAGAAAACAACTGGTGGTATGAGATGGATTTTCTATGATAAAGAAGGATGATGATAAAAATTAATTAAAAATAGAGGGATGCATGTTTATTTCTTCTAAGTTAAGTCTTCACTGGTGCTTCATTGCTTGTTATCCATATGGTTCCACCAGACTTTGGGATCCAATGTCTAATGGTTACTTGTCAGCAGAATCAGATAACTTGTGGTCTGGATAGTACTTTCAATGTGCTGATATTTTTGCCAGGTCTTCACAGATTTGGCCTGACAGTAAGTCTTCAATATCTATGCTGTCTTTGCTTGGTCTCGGCTAAACCTGATTGGATTCCAATGAATGTGAGGAAATAGCAGAAGGGGTCTTTGTCATTTTCTTCCCTTCTCTTTCTTTTTAGTTAGGATTTATCAAGCATTGTGCCAAACATTTTGCACATCTTGCCTCAATTAATATTTAAGTAAACCTTGAGCACTTAGCTTATGGCTGTCTTTTAATTTATTGTTTGGGATTCATTGAGGGTATAAGAAACCAGGTTACACTGATTGCATTTGTTAGGTAAAGACCCTCTTACAACCGTGTCTTGCCCCTAAAAGATGTGGGACACACCAAGACCCCGCCCCCTAGCTCCTTCCAGCTCATGGCTATCTTATCTGAAGTTTCCCATCCCTCTGAAGCACACAGACTTGCATTCAGAGGACACTGGATGCTCAAGGCTGGTGGATTGTCTTCTGGGGTGCTGGGCTCCTCCGCTTCTCTCAGTTGAGGCATATGCTCACATGGTCAGTTGCATTTGTTTATAAACTGTTTTTCAAAGGTGTTTGTTATTGAAATTATATGACTTTTAAAAATATTATGTAAAATAGTAATGCATGAATGGGAAAACCAAGGGGGATATTTTAAAAATCTTGGTAAGGAAAGTAACTAAACAGGTTGCTCTTAACTTCAGGGTGGGGAAAATAATTAAGAAAATCTAAAAGTATTTTGCACTTAAGACTGTTCCACAAATATTTGTATGTTCTTGTTTTTCCTTTAAGAAAATAAAACTGGAAAGTGTAGATACATCATGGATTAAGGGTGTAATTTATGCAAGAAAGATGCCCCTGCAACTATAATAAGGAGATTCCTACTCCAAAGGAAAAAAAAAAGTATTGGCACTATTTCAAAAGCTTAGTGAATGTTTATTTATATGTTTTTAGTTATTCTAAAATGTTTAAGACATATTTGTATCACTTTGGTGCTCCCTTTTTAACTGATATTATAGCTAATTCCAGGATTTCCTTATGCAGAGTAGGGAGGATGTAACATTACCATCACATTTCGAGTTCGAGTTGCCAGGAACTATGATGATGTCATTATACTCTAGCCTGGGCAATAAGCAAGACCCTATCTCAAAAATATAAAACAAATCATTTTTCTGGTGATAATAAATATAAAACATAATACTATTATAATTAAAATACTGAGGAATATTGAGTGAAAAAATCGGGTTATAAACAACATATAATATAAATCTAAATTTTGGGGAGAATTTTATATATAATCTTTATCTAATTTGGGAAAGAATTGTGTGTGTGTGTGTGTGTGTGTGTGTCTGTGTATATGTAAGTTTTAGATTTATTGTCACCATCCAATATGTATATCTCCACATAAAATAGGCCAAAGGACTTATGCCAAATGTTAATAATTGATTTTATTTCTGAATTGTGAGAAGAGAGATTATTTCTCTTTTGCTTTGTTTTGTTTTTCAAAATTTCCTCCATGTACACTTATTATTTTTATAATCATTCAAAATGTTCTAAGATAACAATCATGGGCAGTATTTTTTTCTCTTTCCCCTCCACCCTAAAAACATTTTACAGCCTGTTATTACAGCCATCTTAATAATGGTGACATGATGGGAGAGAAACGGAGAGAGCTTCTCTCTCCCCACTAGAATTTTCTCCCTCTAACAGAT
>CAUYON010069961.1:0-39319 GCA_963573935.1 Arctocebus calabarensis | reverse complement strand
AATCATACTGGAACATGTAGACCATGTAGTTGAGGTCAATAAAGGGGTCATTGATGGCGACAATATCCACTTTGCCAGAGTTAACAGCAGCCCTGACGACCAGGCGCCCAATACGACCAAATCCATTTATTCCGACCTTCGCTTTCACCATGGTGCCTCAGGGATGTGGCTGGCACTGCACTAGAAGAAGCGGCTGTCTGACGAACGGGAGGACCCGAGAGCGGCACATTACTTCTGATGGCAATTAAATAATAGGGAACGCGAGCCTGAGCCCAGAAGAAACCTGACAGCATTGAGGACTCACAATGAGAGAGAGAGAGAGAAGAGGGGGAGGGAGAGAGAAGAGAAGGGGGAAGGGAAAGAGAGAGAGAGGAGGGAGAGAGAGGGAGAGGGAGGGAAAGAGAGTGGGGGAGGGAGAGAGAAAAAAAGAAGGAGGAGCCGGAGAGGGAGAGAAAGAGAAAGAGGAAGAGAAGGGGCATAAAGGGGAGAGAGGAAGAGGGAGGGAAACAGGATCCTTATCACTCCCCGTGCAATAGACACAATGCCGACAGTCCTCTGACTTGGCCCTGCTGTTGTCCATTGGCCTCACTCAGAGGTCCAGGGAGGTCTATTGGAAGAGCTGGCATATGCACCACCATAATAATCACCCCCTTTGTTCAGGGTAGTGGAAATCTGGGGAGACTCCTTCCAGATCACTTTAGATTCTTTTTACAGGCCTTTCACTTCTAAAGGCCTTTCTCCCAGTCTTTCTGTCTTTTTGCTTTTGAGAGCTCACACCAGCGACTCCCTTGAGAGTACTGCCTGAAGGGCTGCCAGGGCAAATGTGCCTGGAAGGCCACCTCACCCTGGAGGGGCCTGTAAACAATAACTGCCTTGGCTCAGCACCCGTATCTAGCAGTTAGACTGCCAGCCACCTACACTGGGGCTGGCAGGTTCAAACCCAGCCTGGGCCTGCTAAATAACAATGACAACTACCATACAAAAATAGCCGGGTGTTGTGGCGGGCACCTGTAGCCCCAGCTACTTGGGAGGCTGAGGCAAGAGGATTGCTTAAGCCCAAGAGCCTGAGGTTGCTGTGAGCTGTGACGCCATAGCACTCTACCAAGGGCACATAGTTAGACTCTTTCTCTACTAAAAAAAAAAAAAAAAAAAAAGAACAATGACTGCCTTGTGTGTGTGGGGGTGTGAAAACTCATCTCCTTTCTTGAGAGAGTCCAACCTTCAAAGGCAATTTATACCCCAGGAGTCCCAAGAGGGACATGCTGAAGCTGAAACTTTGCCCCCAAATGGCACACTCATTTCATTTCTTCCTCTTGAATGTCCTGCTTCCCCATTTCCTCGTGGTTTCTCCTGGGAGTACCTCCTTATTAAATCAGTTGTTCAGAAATCCTTGTCTCAATGTCTGCTTTTGGAGAACCAAGGCTAAGGTAGTAGATTCTGAAAGGGGTACTAGGAAGGTGACTCTAAGAATGGGCTTCTGTATTTGGGTCACTTGACAGCCTGATAGCAGCCAGGCAGGACTTCCTCCCTGCTGGGGCAAATGGGGGAGTTGATAGCCCCCGTCACTGTAGAACTGAAGTCCCCAAGACTTCCACTGTGGCGAATTGGGGTGGGACACAGAAGGAAAGGAGACACTGGCTTGTGTCATTTCCTTGTTCTTGGGGAAGTATAAGGGAAATGGTAATTATAAGGACTGTGAAATTGGCTCAGTGCCCATAGCACAGTGGTTATGCGTCAGCCACATACACCAAGGCTAGCAGGTTCGAATCCAGCCCAGCCCAGCTAAACAACAATGACAACTGCAACAAAAAATAGCTGGGTGTTGTGGCAGGAGCCTGTAGCTCCAGCTACTTGGGAGGCTGAGGCAAGAGAATCACTTAAGTCCAAGAGTTGGAGGTTGCTGGGAGCTGTGACGCCACGGCACTCTACCAAGAGTGACATAATGAGATTGTCTCAAAAAAAAAAAAAAAAAAGGACTGTGAAATTGATTGACTGATTCTGGGCATCATTGATGCATTGAAGAGAAAATAATAAGCTGAGGTATGAAACTCAGAAGACCTCCTGTGAAATCACTTAGAGACACTTTCCAGAAACCAGAGGATGCAGTGTGCTGGAGAGTGGGCCTGCATCTAATGGTGAGAGTGGAAGAACTTTAAAGAAGGCCTACTTTGCAACTTCAAGTCTCCTAGACCAGGGCCTTGTCAGGGAAGGTATGTGAACTTGGGTAAAATGCACTTGAGAACCTTGACCCCCTTGGGTCTGCAGGAGAATAGAGGAGCTTAAGCAATCCACCCACCTTGGCCTCCCAGGGTGCTAGGATTACAGGTGTGAGCCACTGCACCTGGCCTAGGCAGAATTCTAAAATGGCAGCCAATGTCTAAATACTCTTCCCCTGAGTGGATGCAGGACCTGCGAATATGATGGAATGCCACCTCTGTGATTATGTTGATATACACCTGCTGTGTATGTTGCACTACATAGCAAAATGAAAGGATTTTGCAGATGTATTTAAGATCCTTAATCAGTTGACTTTGAGTTTATAAAGAAAGGACACTATTTGCACCTGATCTATTCAGGTGAGTTTTGTTTTGTTTTGGTTTGGTTTTTTTGGAGTTTTTTTTTTTTTTTTTTTTGGCTGGGGCTGGTTTTAAACCCACTACCTCTGGTATATGGGGCCAGTGCCCTACACCTTTGAGCCACAGGTGCCACCCTTCAGGTGAGTTTTTAAAAGAAGGCTCTTTAATCCTGAGATCAGAGAGATGTTCTCTTGTCTTCCTTGAAGAAGCAAACCACTATGAGTCCCACAGCTTCATGGAAATGAACTCTGCTAATGGCCACGTGAGCTCAGAAGAGGACCCCAAGCCTCAAATGAGACTACAGTCCTGGATGACCCCTTGATTGCAGCCTTGTGAGACCCTACAGTTATGCAGACTCAGTTCTGGTGTGCCTGGAATTCTCACCTTCAGAAACTATGAGACAATAAATCACTGTGTAAGCCACTGAGTTTAAGGTGCACAGCAATAAGAAATGAACAAAGTACTTGCATTCTCACCTTTGTTTGGCCCCTTACCTTTCTTTGTCCTGCACTCCCCCCCCCCCCATTCCCTTATCCTTTTCTTCCGGGAACACTTCTATAATAAATTGCTTATACATGAAGCCTTGACACATAGTCTGCTGCTAGAAATTCAGACCTATGACAGTCACTTCTCTTCCCAAGTACATCTTCAGCCACTGCTCAAAAATAGCCTCATCTCATTTTCCTCTTTCCATTCCTTTAATTTAATTTTTGTCCTCAAATGCTCTCTTCTTGAAAAGTATAGCTTTGGAAGCACAGTTAGCTCAGGTCACTGCATAAAAGAAGGAAAGAACAATGGCGAATGCTATCCAGTTCCCCTCTCTCAGCTGCATGGTTGAACTGAAAACGGACCCCTGTAAGCCAAGGACAATAAGATATGCCTGTAGGCCCGACTACTCAGGAGGCGGAGGCAGAATCCCTTGAGCCCATGAGCTCGAGGCCAGCCTGGGAAAAGAACCATCTCTAAAAGAAAGAAAGAAAGGAAGAAAGAAAAGAAAAGAAAAGAAAAAAAGAACCCATCTAATCTGTTTCTTTCCAGGGAAACTTTCAGCTTCAGCTGTGTTTAACATCTAAAGTCGGACATCAGGCCGGGCACAGGGGCTCATGCCTGTAATCCTAGCACTCTGGGAGGCCAAGGCAGGTGGACTACTTGAACTCAGGAGTTCCATACCAGCCTGAGCAAGAGTGAGACTTCATCTCTACTAAAACTAGAAAATTTAGCCAGGCATGGTGGCAGATGCCTGTGGTCCCAGCTACTTGAGAGGCTGAGGCAAGAGGATCATTTTAGCCCTCGAGTTTGAAGTTGCTGTGAGCTATGATGTCATAGCACTCTAGCCAGGATAAGACTATCTCAAAAAAATAAAAAAATAGGCTTGGTGCCCACACCACAGTGATTACGGTGCCAACCACATACACCGAAGTTGGTGGGTTCAAACCCAGCCCAGGCCAGCTAACCAACAATGACCACTGCAACAACAACAACAACAAAAATAGCCAGGCATTGTGGCAGGCACCTGTAGTCCCAGATGCTGGGGAGGCTGAGGCAAGAGAATCGCTTAAGCCCAAGAGTTTGAGGTTGCTGTGAGCTTTGATGTTGCGGCACTCTACCCAGGGTGACAGCTTGAGACTCTATCTCAAAAAATAACTAAAATAAAATAAAATAAAATGGTACATCAAGTCAGTCATACTTGTGGCAAAAGTCAGAGTTCAAGGAACTGAGCAAAGAAGGCAGAATCCACTGAAGGGGAGCTTGAGGAACACCAGATCCAAATTGGCCGAGCAAAAATGAGGTTAACTGTGTGCATTATATGTGTAGTAGAGGAGGATGATGCCTACAGCAGGATTATACTCACTCCTGGTATACACTATGTGAGTTAATATGATTCATTAACAGAGCCCATAATAGGGTTAAAAGTGAAAATACAGTTGACCTGACTCTTATTTTCTGGTTCGATTTCCCACTCAACACAGGAATCCCTTTCACAGCATCCCCCTAGATCTTCAGACAACTCTAATTTAATACTTAAGTGATAAAAAATTCATTTGGGGATTATGGGACCCTTCTCATATATTATGAGCCGTCTTCCTCCTAGGAATGCCATTTAGCCTGCATGCCGTCTCTGAAATGGCCACGGAGAAGTCCGTTCCCTCTTCCGCTTGCTGAGTGTCACTCATTGTTGGCTCAGCCTTGCCCATTTCTCAAATCTAACCTGACAAAAATGGAGAAGCTCTCCCCATTCATGAATGGGCTTGGAAAAAATCATGCCAAAGGCAAAGAGAGCCCTGGATGTCTATGTGATTGTTGAGCAGAGGCTCACCTGTATTCCTCACCCCCAGCGACAGACACATTTACTCACTCACTCAAACTTACAGCGTCCTGGGACGGGCAGTGTGTCTAACTGGGCTAGCAGGGTTCTCTCTCCCCGTACAGCTTCCCTTCAGGCAACAAAGCTTCTTCCTGCATCCCAGCTTGGCAGACTATAATCCAAATTCCCTTCACCCAATTTATCCCACCTTCTTCCCTTTGCAACTCTTGGTATTCTTTGCAATGACTCTATTGTGACAATCCTCCCTCAATTATGATCCTAGAAAACCATCTGATGGCTGAAAATCACCACTGCCCAGAAATCCCACACACGGTGCCATGTTTTGGAATCAAGTTTCCCTCTTGGATAGCATTACTGACCCAGATCCCCTAGAGCTCACTGCACCCCCCTGGACTTACACCTTTTCCCCAGAGAGAGTTGATGCGATTGCTGGCTTCTCCTCAGCACTGCTGCTCTCTGGCTCTGGCTCCTGAATCCTGCTGTTTTGGAATGTCCCAGCATGCCCCGAAGCTCAGATTGTGAGTTACAACATATGAGTGAGAGAATGTTAGAACTTGAAGGAAACTTAAAGACCGTCTTATCCATTGGTTTTCAACCACACATCTCAAGGAAAGACACAAACAATCTCAGGGTATACCTTCCTTTTTTTTTTTTTAATTGAATCATAGCTGTGTACATTAGTTCAATCATGGGGTACAGTGTGGGGGCTTCACATGCTACTTGAGATATTTTTATCAACCTCATTGACATAACATTCATTAGATTTTTTCGTTTACTATGTGAAAACATTTTTGATCCGTATTTAGAAGTTTTCTCCTGACCCTTCGAATATGTACCACCCATGTGATCTCACCCTTTGTCCAACATGGGGACTTTTAGAAGTTTAGAGAGATGTGTTCAACAGCAAGGACCAAAACATACTGTTAAAGATCTTGAGAAAAGATTAAGCATATGAGTCAAAAAAAAGATGGGTGGTAAATTTTCTTCCAGGACGATTGTGCGGGAGCAGTGTAATGTGTCACAGGAAATACTTGAAGATAGTTAAGTCACAGTTATTGGACCCCTTATATTTACAGCAGAATTAATATTTGGCCTACTAGGACAAAAGAAAACCAATAGGAATATACTGTATAAAGAGAAATTGAATAAAATTCAGATTTTAATGAGTTCTTCAGAACATGATGAAAAAGATGGTGATCAATTGCGTGATCACAAATTAACTATTGGCAGCCAAATAATCAATTAACAAGGAATTGGAAAGGACCCTGATTAAGAAAAGAGAGACATATTGATGATAATAGTTATAAAAATTGACCCCCCAAAAAACCTGGCAGTTACTGAGCAGCTGATGCTATCTGACTTGCAGTCATTACCTTCACAGTAACTTTATGCAATCAGCACCATTATCAGTACCTTTTTACAGATTAGGAAATTTAAGTTTAAAGAGGTGTATGTGTTTCAGCCAGGATCTCATGTCAAGTAGTAGTACTTGGATATAAACCCATGCACTCTAACTCCAGAGTTTACATGCTTGACCACTGGACTATACCACTATGGGTTAAATCAATGAAAACAGCCAAAACTGGGGAGTTACAGGGGGCAAGTTTCTCTACTTATAGGGGGTAAGTTAGGATAGTGACCTTGGTAGTAATGGTGTATCTGACCAGAATACAATGATGAAAATAATGAGTAAAATTTAAATACTCTTAAAATGATTTCTCTACTAAACAGGAAAATATTGATAGTTTACAAGAAGGAAGATTCATAATAAACAAAATGGAATGGATTTTCATGCCTGGATTCGTCTTCCCTCTTTGGAATTGACTGAAAACGAGTTTGCTGTGTTGGCATTTTGTGGTAATGACTTTACTATTATTAACAATGACAATAGTTCCAGGCGGTATTTCATATTTACACAGCAGCCTTCCACGTAGGAGAAAAAGCACCTGGCAAACATTCTCATTTTTATTATTGATGGCTTAGATTAATAAAGCGCCTTTCTGTCAAAGAGCTCATTAATCCTACACAGACTCCTGTGACACAGACAGGCAAGCAAGCCATTACTACACTTCACATGTGGAGAAGCCAGAGCCCAAGGACCCAGGCATGATTGTTTAGCAAGCTTGTGGCTGGGCCTAGAAAAAAATCATAGAGAACCCAGTGTTTTCCTCCCCTTGAATGAAACCCTATCTCATTTACAGTTTCTTACTCCAAATTATCTGAACTGTGGAGGCCTCTCCATCTACTAGACCCCCCTACACAGATTTTTCCTGCTGCTTCTTGGAACTGTTCTCAGACCCTCCCTCCTTCTATCTGCTCATCCTGCCAACATTCTCTCTTCTCTTCAAACCACCTTCAACATCACCACATGAATCATTTTCTTAAATCTGCTCAGTAAACAGCCAAGGCTCTTCCTTTCCTGTAGAAACAAACCCAAATTCCTTCCCAGACCATTCAAGGCGTTCCTTGTCTGGCCCAATCTGTTTCCTCAGCCATATCTCTGACTGCTGTCTCCTTTATGTAGAGGTCACACACAGCCCAGACTTCTGAACTCCAACCCCACTCAGCTCTATGCTCATTATGTTGCATCTTTTCCAGAAATCCGTCTTTCCGACCCCATCACTGACTCCCAAAACTATGTTCCCAGTTCCTGTCCCATGCTCTTTTCTTCATGAATCCCACCTGACCCCTCTCCTGAAGCACGCGTTTAACCTTTTTTTACAGCACTTCCCACACTCTACCTAGGACTACAATAACTTATAAAAGTGCATCTGTCTGGGCTCGGTGCCCATAACACAGTAGTTATAGCGACAGCCACATACACGGAGGGTGGCAGATTCGAACCTGGCCTGGGCCAGCTAAAACAAGAATGACTACTGCAACAACAACAACAAAATAGCCAGGCATGTGGCAGGCACCTGTAGTCCCAGCTTCTTGGGAGACTAAGGCAAGAGAATCACTTAAGCCCAAGAGCTGGAGGTTGCTGTGAGCTGTGATGTCATGGAACTCTACCGAGGGTGACATAGTGAGACTCTGTCTCATTAGAATGTTGTCATCGACATTCACACAGTCAGGTCCAGTGTCAGGCAATGGGTAAAAATGAAGCTCCCTGAGCTCCTTGCCTTCATGGAGCTTATAGTCTGGCAGACACTCTTGCCTATAGTACCTCATCTAAATGGCAAAATTGTCTCAATTTTTCCAAAGGCTGTACACAACAATACAATTCCAGATGCATAAAAGAGATGTTAATTCATTACACACAACATATACTTTTCAGAAATGGTTCTCAAAATATAATACAAAGACCCTTGGGGATTCCTATGGCCTTTCAAGAGGCCTCCAAAATAGTCAAAACAGTCCAAATAGTGGGAAACATTGACAATATTGTCACTCTGATTCTCTCACAAGTATACAGTAGAGACCTTCAGAGGCGATGTGATGTGTAAGATAATGAAAGATTGAAGAATTAAGTAGATAGGAGAATTGATCTGTCTTCTGTTAAAACAGTTATTAAGCTGATTTGCAAAAATGAAAAACAATGCAACCTTGTCACCAAATTACAAAATATTGTTTCACAGAAAGATAACATTATTTATGTTAAGATGTAATGGGTTTCCAATTGTTAATATCTTAATAAATTACATAAAGACTTTAAAATATTTATTTTAATTTCTAATATGCTAAACATCAGTGGCTGTAACAAAAACTCTTTAGATTTCTCAATAATTTTCAAGAATGTAAAGGGATTAGGAGAGCAGAAAACTTGAGACGTGTTGCCTTGGAGCAGTGGACTTACATCTCTCTGCAGAACCCCATCTACGAATGCCTGCACAGAAGGGGAGTCATTTATAATTGCACTGTTCCCAGACCCCAGTCTCCGTTAAAGAAACTACCCTACCCCATCCTATCCTATGTGCAAGACTCATTTATTTACAAGTTTTCCATCTCCACCTCAAAGTCCCCTAGTTTGATAGTAAGGTCTTTAAAGGTAGAGACTAATTCTAATTTTACCTTTGTTTCTACAGCATACAGCACAGAATATGCAGCCATAAATATTGGAAGGAAAGAAGGAAGGAAGGGAGAGAGGAAGGGAGGGAGGGAGAGAGGACTATGTCTGACTCATTCTTTCAAGATCCTATCATAGTAATCTGCCCATTGAACAAGGCTGTTAACCTTCAGGTAAATGTGTTCTATTGGTATACATAAAAGTGACAAAGATACCAATAGTTTCATCTGGAACACTAGCAAACTCACACAGCTTAAAAATCACAATTTCCAAAGTTTTAAAAAATTCTTCTGATAAGCAAATCAATAAGCAAACATTTGTGCACACTAGTCTTTCAAGTTAAAGAAAGATGCAAACTTGGGAAATAGAGGTAGTTGGTTTGACTGTGTATAAACTATCTTCCTTAAGGATATTAATTTCTCAGTGATTAGAAGTGGCTTCCTCTATCTTATCTCTTGGGTTAGAGTAAATGAGAATTTAATAGAATTAAGCTAAAAACAATAACAGGGGAAGAGCTAAAGTAAAATTGTACATGGCAAGTCCATTTTTAAGATCTTTCTGAGCCCTCTCCTTCCCTTACAGCTGTCAATTAAGGTGCTTTTCGTCCTCAGGAGTTCCTTTCCTGTCTAAGGCAATCCTTACCAAGGCATAACACTTGAGTCTGACCTAACGGATTTCATCTCCTACTTTAATTCAATCTGTGCAATTGAACCCACATAAATTTTACAATTAAAAATAAATCTAGACATCATCTATTATGACTTTCTCATACACAGCTGAAGCTCAAGTAGGTTAAACCTTCCCAAGGGAATATTAATTCATGACAGATCATCAAGGTCTCTCCCTTCTACATGCTTAAAATTGTTAAATAACTGCTAAACCCCAACAAAGCACTCTGTTCTAGAGCATTCTTGGCTCCGTTTCCTGTACAAATACTTTTCCTATATATTTCTTCAGTGTCCTGCTATTTTAATGTATCATAGACATTTCTCCAAGCGTGGTTATTATCCATGATCCAAAATCTATCATCAATTCGCACCTTATCTCAAGTTAGTTTATTAGGTTAGCAAGCCAAACAATTTTCCTTATAACATTTCTATTTTTATAGGAACAGTTGATGTCTTCAAACAAAAGAGTACGTGAAAATTTCACACACAAGTTTAGAAGCAGAGGTACTTTAGAACCAGAATGTGCTTTGGTTCCTTAAATTATAACACAGAGACAGACATCTATACCCAGGATCAAGACTAGAAGAGGTTCAACAAAGGAGATCGCCTTGCCTGTTCCTGTCCACATTGTTAACCTAAACCCTGGTCAAGAAGAGAAAGCCAACAAACACATGACGTGATCTGACAGACTCTGAAAACTCCTCCCCAGGATAGCCAAATCCTACATGCTCAAGTCCATCCTTTAAAATAATAATGTTTGTATATAACCTACATACATGCTCCCATACACTTTAAATCATCTCTAAATTACTTGTAATACCTAACACAATGTAAATTCTATGTAAATGGACTTTATTTAGCAATAACAAAAAAAAGTATACATTTTCAGTATAGAAGCAACAATCATAGGCCTAACTACATTGTTGATTTGTGGTTGGTCGAATCTGCAGACACAGCACCTGCAAATCCAGAGGACCAACTCTACTGGGCTGAAAATTACAAAGATGAACTATAGCTTAAATTGTTTCCTCCCCACTATTTCCCATAGTTTTTGCTTAGCACATTTTATTCCATCTTTTCAGGCAGAAGAGTATGACAGCTTATATATGTATATAATAAATTAAACTCCAAAGCAAAATGATGTCCATTAAGATCAATAGGTGACTTTCCAAAAGTAATACTGTCAAGGTTATCCACATTCAAATTTGAAGGAGTTTAAAAGGGGGTCTTAGGATTTCAAGTCCCAAGGAACCATCCAGGCTCTCCAAAAGTACAAATAGAAAATTTTGAAACACTTGGCATACATAATTTCTGGTATCTCCACTACAAGGGATAAATTTTCAAATGTAATGAATGTTGTACAACTGTAGACTAAGTTTCCAACAAGTCCTAATCTGACTAAGTTTCCTATGTTAACCAAGTTTTCCATGAAATCTTATACTTTGATTTTATTAGTAGTTCCCCTGACATTGGTTATCAAAATGAAGAAAGAACCTGAAAGATTATAAAACTTTGTGCAGATTGTTGCTCAGTCTTCAAATAGGCTCCAGGAAAATCCCAATTAAAAAAAAAAAGCATTAAATATATTTAGCATCAAATTACTTGTGAACTTTAAATGACAGCCCCAAATCCATCTTCCTAAGAGATATAGCCAGAGAAAAAGCCGATCTTTAAAATTTTATCCATACTACCATAGGAGAGTGTCTTGGTCCATTTGGGCTGCAAAATACTATAAGCTGACTAACTTATAAACAGTAGAAATGTTTTTCTTGCAATTCTGGAAACTGTCAAGTTTAAACTCAAAGCAGATGTGGTGTTTGGTGAGGGTCCACTTGCTGTGTCATTACATGGTGAAAAAGACTAGCTAGCTCTCTGAAGTGCACTAGTCCCGATGACCTTCACCCTCACTATGTAATCATTTCCCAAAGGACCCATACCCTCACAGCATCTCCTTGAGTATTAGGACTTCAACCTATGAATCTGGAGAGTACATACAATTCAGAACACAGTTTAGGACTACTTATGTTGGTTTTACCAAGGTTCAGTACTCCTAAGGATTTAGTTTTCCATCTTGGTAGCTATGTTTCAGTCATTGAGAAGCAAGACAGAACAGCACCCTATAATGGTAAATTCCTGAATATTCTCTTATCCATCTCATTTGTAAAGTATTTAGTTTTGCATACCTATTATGCTAATTTCTATCTATCTCTTTTCACTATGATTATGCTGTTATTATTTCTTGAAATTTTTGTCCTTACGCTTACCTGGAATTCAAATCATTACAATATTTTAAGGCTCCACTCAGATCTAACTTTCAACTTTAATACCAAGAAGAATTTAGCATACCAACAAAAAAGCAATGTGCTCCAAACTCAGACTCCCTGGCGAGGATGACTAGCTGCGTGACCTTGGGCAAGACACTAAATCTTCTGTGCCTCATTTTCATCAGTTGTAAAATCAAAATGTTCAACAGAATTGCTGTGAGGATTTAATGAACTGCATGCAGAATACTATGAACTGCTTGTCATGAAGTAGTCACTCGATAAATGTTAGTTAATACTGTAATTCTTCATACAAATACAGCATATTTTAATGGGTGACAGAGTATATCAAAGATTCTTCAAGCAGGACAGTTATATATTAACAACTGCAGATCAAATAAAAAATCTGGTGGCTTCATTGGTAGAATCACAAACAAGACAATAACCTGCCAGGCTACTTAAATAGACCTGCTAATGATGATGAATGGGGTCTAGGTCAAGGCTGTGGCATTAGATTTAAATCAAAGCCAACTGATGAGAAATGTTTAGGAAATAAAATAGGTTGATGGTTCTTTCACTTATTAATTTTAAAATAAGGCAGTTGTTATTTCTTTGTACTTTTTGCAGGGTTGGTTTCTATTCTTATCCTGACACTTAGCAGCATGTGATCTTTTGCTTACCCTCGTTTAGCAGCTTATTTCACATCTTTTTTAAAAAGTGAAGAATTGACCCAAATGAAAGCTGTGTTTCTTAAAAAACTCCAAAATATATGAACCTCTGAACTAAATTCATCTTGTATTAAATTATAGAATCACAAATTGTATTCTTAGAAGCTACCACAGTACCTGGACTATAAATATACATTATATATGACTAATATTGAATCTACCTAGCCAATAGGTATTAGAAGTTAAGACTTTTTAAATCTTCCCTCTTCTTCACTCAGCACTTCATTACCACATCCGATAGCTTGTTACATGTGCCCTACTTTGATTTATACGATTATATTTTAACTGGATTCCTGTAACAGCACCTTAACTGTTCTCTCTGGCTCCAATCCAATCCTCTTCCAAACACTCTGAAAAACTGAAGAACTCTGGCGTCAGATGAGAAAGACTTGGGCTTATATGCTTAGTCTGTGTTTCTTAATGGTGTGATTCTCAAATTAACGGTATTTGGCCTCTCTAAACCTGGGCTCATCTACGAATCATAGTGGTGATATGAGTATTAAATGTTTGTAAATTGCTTATCATAGTGCCTATTATACAGTAATAACTCAATAAATGTTAGTTATTTTAAAGGACAAATCTTGAAAAGATTTGAGCACGCACTTCACAAAAGAGGATAATAAAATGGCTAATAAAAAATGAAAAGATGTTCTTCTTCATTAGTAATCAGCAAAATGCAAATTAATACTTCTGTGAGTACAATTATGTATATACCTGATTAGCAAAATTTAAGAACTTAGAAATCAAGTTGTGGTGAGGATATAAAGTTTCTCATACACTGCTTCTAGTGTAAATTAATGCAACTGATTAGGAAAAACATTTTATAATTATTAAGTAAATTAAAGATGCACATACCCCCAAACTCAGCAATTTCTGCCCTTGATATTTATCCTATAGATGCTCTTGTACATGTGTGATAGAATCTATATATTCTATTAATACATACAAGTATAAAATGATTTGGTTCACACAGGGTATATACTAACCACATATATATATGATATATATATGTTATATGTCATATGTCATATATTACATATATTTGGTTAATATATAAATATGAAAAGATAATATAAAAATATTTCCATCCAATATTTAACAATTCAAATGTCCATCAACAGTAAATGAATAAGTACATTTTGGTATATTCATAGGGTATACTACTATACAAAAATTTACATGAATAAACCACATGCATGTACATGGACAAATCTCTCACTGTTTAGCAAAACAATCAGGTGACTGAGAATACATACGCTATGATTATGAACATGTGGAATTGAAGCATAGGCGAAACTAAAGTTTATGTAGAGATGTAGATTTAGTTTAGTGTAGAGATGCATACATAGGTGGAAACCCTAGAAAGAAAAGCAAGGGAATGCACATGAAAGACAAAAGGTAGGACAGTAGTTAGCAGTTAACTCTAGTGGGCAAAGAAAAATCTGCAATCTGAAGGGGCACACAGGCTTGCCAGTAGCCTATTCCTTAACACCATTCCTTATATGGTGTTTAGTTTCTAATTATTGTTTACCTTGTGCCTGGTTCATACAAGTACAAAGTATATGAGAATATGGTGTTTGGTTTATAATTATTCTTTAACTTGCACTTGAGCAGCGTCTGTGGCTCAAAGGAGTAGGGCGCCGGCCCCATATACAGGAGATGGTGGGTTCAAACCTGGCCCTAGCCAAAAAAACTGCAAAAATAAATAAATAAATAAATAACTTGCACTTGTTTTATATGAGTATACTCTTCTATGCGTATGACATATTTCACAATTAAAAAATAAACTGATCGTGACATTCTTCCACTTAAAATTTTTCAAAAGCTCTTCACTTTGTAATAAAATCTAAATTCCTTTGTCTAAGAGATCCTTCATGATTTGCCCTTGTACCCCTCTTCAGGTTCATGTCTGCCATTACCACTTACACTCCTGCACAAGTAAATGATACTTAGTCCCCCCAAAATAATCATGTTCCCTCAAACTTCTGGTCTATTAAAAAAATATCCCCAGTGTGGATTGATCCCTCCTTTCCTCTGTCTAGCCTCTTACTACGCTGAATAGCTCACTAAAATATCACTTGCTCTGAGAAGGCTTCCTTGACGAATCCCTACCATATCTGAGTTAGATTCTCCTCTGATGCACGTCCAGTGGTACTCTACGTGTGCCCATGTAATAGCACTTTGTAAGTACTACCCTCCTTAGAATACATCTACCCCATTAACAGTACTTTTTATTGTAATGTTTGTTTAATTAATTAATGTTTATGACAGAGGCAACATAATATATGTTGTTCCATCACTGGGAATAATACATAACTCAACATATTAGGTTCAATCATACTCATATTAGGTTCAAATTTTACCTAAAATTTCCCTTATTTTAGGTCAAAATCATTGGTTGTTATCAACTATAAATAAATCCTTCTTTATAACAAACTCATTGAATACATGTTGATTAAACACAGCACAGTAATATCTATTAGATCTGCTTTTTCAATACAATTATAGGCAGAATATTTTTTTAAATCATAGTGTGAAATAACTCTATGATTAATTTTGTCAGTCTTCTGCTGTCACAAGCTATGTGTTAGATCACAGGGCAGTCTACCTATCTGAGTTATATAAGCCAATAAGCAAATGAAAGAAAGATATTAATTGCTAGTTCAAAACAGCTTCTTTGCAAGTCTTATGAACACCATTGTCATACTCTATTTCTCAAAGATGTTGTTTGACAGATTATAATGCATTCATCTCAGCTGCAATCTATTGATTATTGACTTTCATGACTATGAGGCATCAAGTATTTGATTTAAAAACATATTTTTCCTGTGTGTGCTAATATTTTATAAAATGAATTTTTGAAATTACTCCAACTAAGCAGACCAACTAGATCAATTTTTAATATTGTTTTAAGCAAAAGGATTTGTAGGATAAAATGTTCATAAACTGAATTTTATGAAACTGTTATTTCTCTTCCCTTATTTCTGAAGATCTAAATTCTGTGTAATATATTTGGTTGTGTGTGTATGTGCATGCATATGTGTGCTCCTGAAAGGAATTGAGCATCATAATTTAGCTCAGAACCAATTGTTCTACTAAATGACATGGATCAGTAAAATACAGTACTTTGCTGCAAATTAGAAAAGCCACTTAAAATAATGGTACCTAGCTGTTACTCTGCCACATGAAATTGTGAATTGCAAAGATCATGGTGGCCGTATCATGGTCTTATATGCTGCACCCATCCACCTCAAGACTTTGCACCACTGTATGTAGTAGTGTACCCTCAATTAAACACTCTGTTCTATTGACTTCTACTCTTTTAGTTGACATTATCTTAAGCAATATTTCTTTAGACACATATACTAAACTACATGCAATATTTAATTGGTTGTGTCAATCACAGGTTTCCTGCTGAGGAACATTTTGATATTTGTAACTCACCACTGCTTGTATGGTTTCTCATCTATAGGAAATGGATCTAATTCAAGACCTTCTTGCATGAGTTGTCATAGCGAAGATCTGAGATGGTCCTGCGTTGGTGTTTCTCATACTAGCCTAAAATTAAAGCAAAAAGATAGATGAGCACAATTTTAAGATTTAAGTGGAAATTTCACATGCATTTAGAAGACCAAAAGACTAACATCCAAAACAATCGGTTCCTAGGTGGGTGAGTTCCGGGGTTGGGAAATGAAACATCTCAAGGTAGTTAGCATGTCATACTTTAATTGCAAGCACAAGGACTTTGGTGTTATCAGTACCAGAACAGCCGGATATTTTAAAATCTGAACATAAACCCAATTGGTAACATAAACCCAATTATTACTTGAGTTGATATGATATTTGGGATTTCGTTATATGGATTTGGCTCTCTAAGACAAAGCATCCCACTTATCCTTGAATAGGACAGCTCCACTGGTACATGTGTTTGTACATTCTGCTATTAATATAAGATTTCACTGGAACAATGAGTTACTTTGTGTTACAGTTCCCCAATCTCTTCCACCCATAGGACTTGGGAGGGAACCCAGTACATGGGAGACATTCACTCAGTAAATGTGTCCCTACTGTGTGCCAAGCAGAGTCAGTCCCTGACAGACATGATACTTGTAGAGAACACAGGTAATGCAGGACTAGGCAATTTCTATGTTGTTTAAGTGCTGTGATGGCACTTCCTCCTACAAACACTGAATGAACAGTGGCAAATAAACAGACCTAAGAGCTCTGCTTCACTACCCATGCTTTCAGAACCTATTTTCAATGAGCAAGAAAAGGACAATTACTTTAAGCAACTCATTCTAGGGAACCACATAGAGCACTCAGCCAGGCAGGTTAACATCTGTACAAACCAGGAATTGATCTTACTTCTATGAAGATGGATCTCAAGAACTTTTAAATTACTGCTGCCTTTTTTTTTATTACTATCACAAAAGTAGTAAAAAAAAAAAATTGTTTATTGCTATTTAGGCCACTTACAAATGTCTGATTGTCCTATAACAGAGCCTCACCTTAGACCAGCACTCCACTCAGAGTCTAGAGTGCTGTGGTTGGAAAGGCTTCTAAGGAGGCTTCTAAAGCCTTTCCTAATGGAAAGCTTCAATTTCCATTCCTAGGAGCATGATTTCCATAAGCCTATGCATTTTACCTCTCACATTCACCAGGGATAAGAAGAGTGAGAAAAGCCATGGTGGCTAGCTATTGATCCAAATGTCAGACTAGAAAATCTCTTACCAAGAATAAGCAGGTGTTTGAGGTCTACTTTTGAAACCTAAAATGTATCTATTTATGAAATTTCAATATCACCTGATTTTTTTCTTAGCATTTTTACCAAGATTCATAATAAGAAATGAAGCTTCTCACCATTAAATACAGCAAATACAGTATCTCAGATCTTTCATTTTCCCCTCCTTTGCCTTGATTTGCTTATAGGATAAGATGTACTCTAACTGAAAAATCTTTAGTCAGAACCTTACAGCTTCATATGAACAGATAGGTGACTTTCTAAAAATGCAGATTCCAATTCTATATTACATTTTGTCTTTCAAAAAAATCAATATGCAGTATGACCTTTTATCTGAATCAGCAGGACAGTGTCTCGTCTCAGACTTATGTAATAGATATATGCAATAAGCTCAAGAAACAAATGGATTCTCTTCTTCTTTACAAAAAAACATCAGCCCTGGTAGTCTACAGGCTCAACTTTTTCCACAAGCGCTTGGTCCAAAGAAGGTACAGTAATAGATGTGTATGTAGTAGAATGGGGGTCACTCAGCAAGCCAGTAGCAAACAGAGTTGTACCCTGTTCTTGTCATTGTGCCTCTGTTTGCCCCATTGTTGCAATGTCCAACCAAAAGCTTAAAAGAGACTATAAGAGAAAATAGAACAATAAGGAAAAAATTTCAAATATCAATTTGTTTGCTTCTTATACTAACTAAATTAAGTCTCTCTTGCTGTGAGTCCATTACTCTAATTAGCAACCAAGCAATCATTTGATCTGAAGACACCAATCTAAATCAAAGTCCTTTAGATGTAGATATGACCACAGGCCAGAATGAAGGCAAGAAGGGAGAACGTCTACTCCAGTGTTGAACAAACAAGAAAACCCTGAATTTCTCTTTATCTTTTCTCATCACTAAAAAAAGACTCTGTAACTAAGCTTACATCCAAAGAAACATTTATTCACATGAAGCCACAAGAAAACTTTAAAATACATATACATATGCCTTTAAACATGGGAGGCTTTTTCAGATGACTTAGGTCAGGCAAATTGTCTTTGCTTATGATACTCCTATATACTCATGAGGGAAATGCTGTGAATTTTCCTATACATTGAAAATGCTTATATTTTTAGAGCATCCACAATAAACCTGCAGTTCATTCTAACCTTGAAAAACATTGACCACATACTATGAGACCACTAAATACCAACAGCTACAGACGTACCAGACAATGACAGCAAAAACACACTCAGTCCCTCTGGGATCTGTTCATAAACATCCCCTTCCAGCATGGCAAACACCCTCCTCCCAACAGCAGATGCTGTTTTGAGGCAAGCAAGCAGGAAGCTGGAGGCAGCTGATTTTTCCACTCTCCATAGAATTTCTTACTGCCTCATTACCAGAAATCTTTTTTACTGAAACTGCAAAGATTTTCTAAGAAAAGGAGCCTCTCAAATTAAAGACACTCTGCTATAGCAGGAGGGAATGATTATGCAAACGAGGAAGCATGACGACTCTGAGATTTAAGGTCATACCACCTTTGTCATCTGATTCTCTAGTCCCAGTGTGGGGGAAAGGAAAGCCAGTTTGCTCCGTGTGATAAAATAAGCTAATCCAACACTTTATGTCAATTTTTAGAATAAGAGCAAGGTAGGGATGGGAATACATACCTGAGGCAGCAAAACTGCTACATCCAAACTGTCCAGCCCCTAAAATCCAATGGTTCCCAGGTGGCATCAGAAGCTTGTAAGCTCATTCATGAGCGCAGTTATCTATATTTACAACATATATGCTCACCTAATGTAGAAAATTTACAGAAGCTTCTCTAAGAGAAATGGTCATTACTGCAACCATTTTAAATATGTTGATCAGAGCTCTGTGAGCTCTTCCAGGGTCTGACAACTAGCAGATTAGGATAGAAAGAGATATTGGACCTTGGGCTGGCAATTCCTGGTTCACTAGAACCATTTTCCTTAACTCTGAACTATGGCCTGCCCCATATGACTTAGCCTGCTTCTTCCTAGTTCCTTCACAAAAGTTATCTTGTACACAGCAGAAACAGGCAGGGCTGCTGTACATACACCATCAGGCTCTGCAGCAAAGAAAGCCCATGTAAACAACCTTGTGATTGCCTCAGAGCCTACTGCCTTGGGATAAGCCATTCTTCTTCTGTGGCTAGATTGCAGTTTCCTGGGAAGTTATCTGTTTAAGGGGGCAAAAGTAGAGACTCGGTCTCCATCTAGATTTGAATGTAGGAAGGAAAAAAGAAAATATACATATGCATAATTTTTTTTGAAATATCTATAGCCTGATCTACTGGAAGATTTTCCAGTAAATCACATTTATTTTGCTGAAGGCACAAATATATAAATTCTGATTAAACATATTGCCACGCTCATTTCTGATTAATTTTTTCCAAAAGAGCTCTGACATTTCTAGGGGCACGGTATCCCAGCACAAAATACCTGGAACCTTGCCATTAAAAAGAAAATGCTGCTTGCTGTGACTAGATCACTTTCTTAAAGGGACCCCTTACCTATATGACTGCAGTGACAATGTTTCTTCTTACCTCTAACCAGTCCTATTCTGCTTTCCTCTCTCCACCCCAAATTTAGCCTAGAGTCACTCTGCAGGAGTAATGTCATTAGTTTTTCACCTAAAAAAATTGTGTGTGTATGTGTATACATATATTCATATCCACATATCATTCCAAATATTTTGTAATGTATTTATGCATTAGTAAAATGAATAAATACATTCAAAATATTTAAGTTACAGCTCTCAAGAAGTAAACATATATGCATTCTAAAAGACATCATTTTTTAATGTTTCATGGAACCCATAGCATTTCTCAGATGTGGAACTGAGGTCAGCACTTCTGACAAGCACAGCTGTCCCCCCTTCCGCCCCCCACCCAGACGCCCCCACCCCCGCCCCCGCTGTGTGTGTGTTTTTCTCTTCTATCCTGGAGCTCTGGATTGGTCTAAAAGCCCCTAGTCACAATAAGGATGCTCTCTCCCAGCCTCAGCTACCCTTCACTTCAAACAGCAAGGTTTCAACACACCCAAGTCTGGGAAGAGATGTTCTGCACAGAAGGAAAAGCCGGTGGCTCCGCGCCTCAGAGATACTTCACTTCATTAACCTGCTTCCACCCCACCTCTCCCAGCTCTCCCATACGCCTTCTCCCGCCCCACCAGGAGCAATCAATAGACATCACCCCACCCTCCCGCAGACTAGAACCCAGAAGAGCAAAGAGCTACCTACCATTCCGTGCCGAGAACTGCGATCCTGATCCGGCAGCGTTTGCCCCAGAAACCCTCCCTACTTGCGCCTCAGTACCCACATTCCAAACTGTGATAAGGAAGAGAGTCTTTGGAGATGAGCAGATTGTTTAAAATTAATGATGGGCTGGTGATTTCCAAGAAAACACAATCGTAAACTCACCGAAGCCCTTGAGAATTGAGAGGTAAGGAGAAAAAAGGAAATTTGTAAAAAACGAAAAAAGAAAAGAAAAAGGTAAGCACAGAACAAGCACCGCCCACCCCCATAAAAATAAAAAGAGAAGGGGAGGTTAAAAGAAAAAAGAAGAAGAGTGGCTTGCTGAATCACCCTCTTTCACTGCCTGGAAACCATTGTGCAGCGTGATGCTGCCTGTACCATTGTGGAACCTACCGGAGGAGACGGACAGAGGGCTTGGGGAATGGGGTTGCTATGGCAACTGAAAGGAGCACACTTGACGTCAAAGCCCAGAGAGGTCTGGGGAGGGGTAAGAGGAGGAAAGAGAAAGAGGAAAAGTCTGTGTGCGGCTGCAGCTACTGTGTTTTCCGGCGACACGAAGACCAGGCAAAATTGGAAAGGAATAGGTTTGCCAGCAGCCGGCACCGGCGTCGGGAGCCAGCCTGCCCTACCTGGAGGGACGGTCCCTCTCCGTGCAGCCTGCAGCCCCGGCCCTGTGGACAGCAGCAGCCAGGAACAAACACCAGCCGACCAAAACCCCCTTGGAAATGCAGTCAACCTCTGCTTTCCAACTGTCTCACGCAGTATCTCGAAATCTTTAACCAAGTTAAGAGGTGGGAATAACCTCAGAGGAGAAAGCACTGGAGTCTCTCATGAGCCCCAGAGGCCATCTGCACAGCACTATTCCTCTTCTGGTTTCTTGTTTTCATAAAAATTCTAAGTAAATATCCACAAAACCAAACTCAACAGACTAATATTTAGATTGCAATCTCTGTACAGAAAGAAAACAAGATAAACGTGAGTTAACAAATCAGTTTTTTTTTTTTTTAACTGCAGATAATTTTCTGGAAAACTGTTACAAATTGCACTGTTACTATTTGGGGAAAATATCTCAATTTTATTTAAGTAATTTGTCTGCCTTTGATTGTCATAAGGGTATTTTTTAAGTCTCCATACAGTTTTAATATCTTCACATAATAGTTTTCTTGGAATGAGAGCAGTTGGAATAGTGGAACAGTGAAACCACTGTTAAAAAAAATTAAGTTTATCAATTTTTTGAAACAGGAAATTTTTTAATACAAAAGTTGCTTAAACCAACCCCAGCTCTTGAACTTCTGAAGTTGTATGGTCTAATCCAATTCGTTTTTGTTTTTTTTTCTTAAATACTTTAGAGGTAGGTGTCTGTTTATTGCACCCAAGTAGTGCTGAGTTTTATATGATTCCGTTTAATGTTTTTGCTTTGTTTCTTCCTTCTTGATATAGAATCTCACTGTGTTGCCCAGGCTAGAGTACTCACAGCAATGACCTCATATTCCTGGGTTCAAGATATCCTCCAGCCTCAGCCTCCTACGTAGCTAGAACTATAGATGTCTGCCATGCTCCAGATTTTTTTTTTTGTAGAGACAGAATCTTACTTTATCGCCCTTGGTAGAGTGCTGTGGCATCACCCAGCTCACAGCAACCTCCAACTCCTGGACTTAGGCGATTCTCTTGCCTCAGTCTCCTGAGTAGCTGGGACCACAAGCACCCACCACAACGCCTGGCTATTTTTTTGTTGTTGTAGTTTGGCCAGGGCCACGTTTGTACCTGTCACCCTCTGTATATGGGGCCAGCGCCCTACTCATTGAGCCACAGGTGCTACCCCATTTTTTCTATTTTTAATAGAGACAGGGTTTCGATCTTGCTCAGGCTCATTTCAAACTCCTGAGCTCAAGGGATCTGCCTGCCTTGGCCTCTCAGAGTGCTGGAATTACCAGGGTGAGCCACCACACCTGGCCCTTTTTATGTTTTTGAACTAAGATACTTACATGAACAAGGAGCTTCTTCCATACGTAAATATAAAAGAAATAACATGCAACAGATGTCAACTCAGCAGTGATTATAGACGTTGAAACACACAAAACTGTAAGGGACCACTATAAGGTTTTGCTATTTCTGTTGTGGCCCTTGCTTGTGTTATTTTATTCAGGAAGAAAGCTTAGAAAAACAAAGGATTGGGTGAGTTTTCTGTCATTCTAGTCTGTTAGACAAGTTTTGGGATGTCCTTTTGCTCTAATTTCGAGTTCAACAAGAATCAACTTGTAACTAACTATTACTCTTCACCGTGGGTCTACCTGCAAAGTCACTATCTCATGTAAAAATAGGGATTGAAACTGGGTGAGGTGGCTCAGGCCTATAATCCTAACACTTTGGGAGGTGGGAGGATCACTTGAGATCAAGAGTTTGAGACCAGACTGAACAAGAGTGAGACCTTGTCTCTTCTAAAAATAGGAAAAAATCTACCCAGACAACATCATGGCACACACCTATAGTCCCAGCTACTCGGGGGGCTGAGGCAAGAGGATTGCTTAAGCCCAGGAGTTTAAGGTTGCTCAGTGAGCCGTGATGATGCCACTGCACTCTAGTCAAGGCAACAGACCAGGATACTATTTAAAAAAGGGGGGGGGGGGTTGATAGTCAAACAACTTTTCATACAAAGTACTTAGCATTCTGGCTTTTCAATTACCATATTCTAAGTTCAGATACCAAAGGTCAGTTCCCTAATCCCACTTCTGTGTACACACCCAAAGAAAGTGAAATCAGTATATTGAAAAGATGTCTGTCCACACTTACATGTTCACTGCAGCATTATTCACAATAACAAAGATAGGGAAACAACTCTCCTACATTATTGGTAGGAGTATAAAATGACAAAACTATCTGGTAAATGGTTTGGCGATTTTTACAATATTAAACCTACAGTATGACTCAACAATTCTATTTATAGGTATTCACTCAAGAAAACAGAAACATATGTCCACCCCAAAAAAGGTTATACATAAATCTTTATGCCAGCCTATTTTGTAATAGGCAAAAACTGAAAATACCCCAAAGTATATCAATAGGAGAACAGATAAGTAAATTATGGTGTACAGTCCGTCAGTCTTCCATATTGGCAGGTTTCACATCTTCAGATTCATCCAACTTCAGATCAAAAATGTCAAGGAAAAAAAAGCCAGTCACAGTGGCACCTGCTTATAGTCCCTGTTACTCAGGAGGCTGAGGCAGGATGATTGTCTGAGGCCAGGAGTTAGAGACTGCAATAAGCTGTGATCACACCACTGCACTTCAGCCTGAGCAGCATAGCAAGACCTTGTCTCTTTTTTTTTTTAATTTTTTTTGAGACAGAGCCTCAAACTGTCACACTGGATAGAGTGCTGTGGCATCACAGCTCACAGCAACCTCCAATTCCTGGGCTCAAGCGAGTCTCCTCCCTCTGCCTCCCAAGTAGCTGGGACTACAGGTGCCCACCACCACGCCCGGCCATTTTTTGGTTGCAGCCATCTTTGTTGATTGGTGGCAGGCAGGCGGGCGGGCTGGATTCGAACCCGCCAGCTCAGGTGTATGTGGCTGGAGCCTTAGCCGGTTGAGCCACAGGCACAGAGCCTTTTTTTTTTTTTTTTTTTTTGTAGAGACAGAGTCTCACTTTATCGCCCTGGGTAGAGTGCCGTGGCGTCACACTGCTCGCAGCAACCTCCAGCTCTTGGGCTCAAGCGATTCTCTTGCCTCAGCCTCCCGAGTAGCTGGGACTACAGGCGCCTGCCACAGCGCCCGGCTATTTTTTTGTTTTGAAGTTCGGCCGAGGCCGGGCTTGAACCCGCCACCTTCGGTATATGGGGCCGGCGCCCTACTCGCTGAGCCACAGGAGCCGCCCCCCCCCTTTTTTTTTTTTTTTTGAGACAGAGCCTCAAACTGTCACCCTGGGTAGAGTGCTGTGGCATCACAGCTCACAGAAACCTCCAACTCCTGACCTCAAGCAATTCTCCTGCCTCTGCCTCCCATGTAGCTGGGACTACAGGTGCCTGCCACAGTGCCTGGCTATTTTTGGTTGTAGCCATCTTTGTTGTTTGGTGGGCCGGGCTGGATTTGAACCTGCCATCTCTGGTGTATGTGACTGGTGCCTTAGCCGCTTGAACCATTGGCACTGAGCCCAGAAACTAGTAGTTTTTTTGTGACTACACCTCAGGGCTAAATGCTAGTCTTCTATTCTGTAATGGCAATTTGCAGAAAGAATCAGTCCTCTCAATACTTTTATGGCAAAAGCATGATTATATTTAATTATTTTTTATTTTATTTAGTTATTTCTTTTACTTATTTGACACTGGGTTTTACTCTGTCACTCATGCTGGACTAGAGTGGTGTGATTATAGTTTGCTGCAGCGTCAACCTCCTGGGCTGAAAGAATCCTCCTGCTTCAGCCTCCTGAGTAACTGGAACTAACAGAGGTGAGCCAGCATGCCTGCCAATTTTATAATTTTTTTTTTTTTAAAGTGACAGCCTCACTTTATTGCCCTGGGTAGAGTGCCGTGGCGTCACACAGCTCATAGCAACCTCCAACTCTTGGGCTTAGGGGATTCTCTTGCCTCAGCTTCCCTAGTAGCTGGGACTACAGGTGCCCGCCACAACGCCCAGCTATTTTTCTGTTTTTGCAGTTCGGCCACCTTTGGTATAAGTGGCTGGTGCCCTACTCGATAAGCCACAGGCGCCGCCCCAATTTTATAATTTTTGTGGTGATCCTGCCTAGCTATGTTGCTCAGCCTGTTCTCAAACTCCTGGGCTTAAGCCTGCCTTCCTTCTTGGCCTCCCAAAATGCTGGGTTTACAGGTGTGTGCCATTGCACCTGGCTTACATCTAAATTTGGACCGTGAACTTCCAAAAGACAAAGACATTATGGAACATAAACTGTGGACACCAAAACCTCTGCCTTCAATTATGAGTTGGGAAAATCCCAAATATCTTTTCCCTTCTTAGTATACAAATTAACCTTAAGAAAGGATACCAATCTTACTCTGGGTTTTTGAGTTGTTTTTAACAATACTCTATGGAATTCCATTTACTCAAACAGATAGGTTATGTTAAACATAACTATATCCTTTGGACTTTTTTTTTGAACTCTTGTATTTACTTTTTTACAGATTCCTATATTTACTATTTCCTCTTGTTTCCTTTTTCTTTTCAATTACAGCAGTTGATAGGTCTAGTTGATTGTTAAAATGAGTTTGGTGCTTCTATCTCTGGACATTGTTCATCATCTCTACTTTTGTTTTTATTTTAGACTCAGGGTTAACCTAGCACGCCTCCCTATTGTGGCTTTAGGAAACAGAAACCATGCCAGACTTGTTTCTGCTGCACATCAAATGGTATGAAAGTAACCAGTAATTGTTTTCTACTTAGTTTACTTTGCTCCTGTTTTCTTCTTCAGTGTTTTAGGAGGAAGAGGATAACTGGAGCAAGGGAACGCAAATAAATTGAGGAAATAATTGGTCTTTTAATTCACTGAGGAAGTATAGGAGAGACTTTGCGTAGAACACAAGTCTAGTTTATTCATCTTCCATGCTCTTTTTCTCTTAGAAGCCTCTCTCGTACCTTCTTTATGAGCTATGTGGCAGAATCAATCTATACAAGAGTGAATCCAGAATCTGTTCAGTGACGTTATTTAGTGCAATGGATAAATCACTCTCAAAAATTAGCATGAGGGTTAAGATTACACTTATATTTAGAGAAACACTTTAAAAATTAAAATGTATACCTAAACAAAACAGAAACTTGGCTGCCTTAGATAAAACATTTAAATCCTTATTTTGATAAGCTAAATAGAAGACAGTATTTAAAAAAAATAATGAACGACAAACTTGAGAAATAGTCTCTGATCAGAATGCTCTTATTAGGGGAAAAAAAAGGGGGGGGTGGCGCGTGTGGCTCAGTGAGTGGGGCGCTGGCCCCATATACCGAGGGTGGTGGGTTCAAACCTGGCCCCGGTCAAACTGCAACAACAAAAAAATAGCCAGGCTGGCGGCGCCTGTGGCTCAACGGAGTAGGTTGCCGGCCCCATATGCCCGAGGCGGTGGGTTCAAATCCAGCCCCCTCCAAAAAACTGCAAAAAAAAAAAAAAAAAGTAGCCAGGCGTTGTGGCGGGTTCAAACCCGGCCTCGGCCAAGCCGCAAGCGGGTGCCTGTCGTCCCAGCTACCTTGGAGGGCTGAGGCCAGAGAACCGTCTAAGCCCAAGAGCTGGAGGTTGCTGTGAGCTGTGATGGCACAGCCCTCCACCGAGGGCGACAAAAAGGAAAAAAAAAGAAGGAAATTCGTTCCACGACACTTCTTTTTTCTTAGAAGCAGAAAACTGTCGCACTCTGTTGCCCTGGGTAGAATTCCCTGGTGTCAGCCAGGGTCGCAGCAACCTCAAACCCTTGGGTGCAAGGCATCCTCAGCCTCCCGAGTCGCGAGGACTACGGGCGCCCGCTACAACTCCCGGATAGATTTTTCTATTTTCAGTAGAGTCGGGATTGTCTTCGAACCCCTGAGGTCAAGCGATCCACTCACCTTGGCCTCCCACAATACGAGGATTGCACGTGTGAGGCACCACTCCCGGCCAAGACACTGCTTCTCGAACTAAACGTGTACTTTGCAGCCTTCCCGCTGCAACTGAGACTGTGGACCCCAAGAAGTGAACGCAAGCCAAGGAACGCCAGTATAGTGCGCTAACGTTCATGGTAAAACTCAAAACGACTTCCAAAGATTAGGAATTAAGACTCACAAAAGCGATGAAGCATTAACGAAATGGTTTTATTCCAACTGAAGAAGATTCGTTCAATTTGAACGTACGTACGCACGCGCGTGGAGAAGTCTTGCCCGCGGGCGCCACAGTTCCCGAACTGGAGCCCTCGGCTGGGGCTCGGTGGACGGAGCGTCGCGAGGTCCAAACCAGTGTTCCCGGTTCTTTATTGGATTCCTCCACTGAATCCTCAGTGTCTATTTGCCTAGACCACCAATCAACGCGTCACTCTAAAAAAACCTTCACGGATTGGATGTTTTGTCCTCGCGTTGGGCTTATCAGCCAATGGGACGGCAGAGCTGACGGACGTGACAGGGTCACTGGGAGAGAATCTGCAGAGCCTTTCTGGGCCAGCGCTTTCTTTCTTCGGCTCCCGAGTTGGTTGGGTTATTTGCGGTCGCCAAGGTCGGAGCTGCGAACGGAGGGTCTCGCTCCGCGCTGTCTGGGTGCTGCCGCCTCGCTCGTAGGTGTAGCCCTGATGGTACGGCGAGCCGTGCACTCTTAAGGCTGGAGCGGTATGTAGCTGTGCAGTCGGGAAGGCCGCGGAAAGCGGCGCCTGCACCAGGGCAGAGAGTGCGTCTGGGTCGGGGCGTCCCCCCGCCTTCTTGGCAGATCCCAACAGTGCGTCCCAGGAAGGCGCCTTAGAGCCCCTGTTCCCGAATGTCCCATCAAGGTGTTAGCTTTGTTCCTTTCCTCTCCATCCCGCCTCACACCCTGCTTTTACTAGCATTAGCATTATTCGTGGGTATCATCTCCTTTTTTCATTTCTCCAGGTTATGTTTTGGAGTTTTGTGTACATGTCTCCTAAGGGTGGGAGGACATAGTTGTGTTTGGTTTAATTCAGGAGAGAGCAGTGCTCACATCTTTGTATTTAGAAAGCTGTTCTTGGGGTTATTCTGCTGTCAGCAACTCCTTTGGTGCTACTTAGTGTACTGCAGCGTTAGGACGGTAAAGAAGATGCTTCCAGGGGTCCCCATAGGATCAACTATTGTTCTGGTTTGGTATTTGCCAGGGTTCTGTTTAACGGGCTCATGTTCTTACTTTCTTTGATCTTGAACCTCAGGATTGTTCTGTGAGGAAACAGGTTCGGAGCAGTTAACCCAACTTCTTAAAGTTAAATTTAACTTTTGGAGTAGGGGGCAAGCCAGATTTGATCTTAATGCTTATTTTATTAAAGGTCTCTCTCTCTCTCTCTTTTTTTTTTTTTTTTGAGACAGAGCCTCAAGCTGACACCCTGGATAGAGTGCTATGGCATTACAGCTCACAGCAACCTCCAATTCCTGGGCTCAAGCGAGTCTTTTGGCTCCGCCTCCCATGTAGCTGGGACCACAGGCGCCTGCCACAACGCCTGGCCATTTTTTTTTTTTTTGGTTGCAGCCGTCATTGTTGTTTGGCGGGCCCTGGGGCTGGATTCGAACCCACGAGCTCAGGTGTACGTGGCTGGCGCCTTAGCCCGTTGAGCCACGGGCGCCGAGCCTCTCTTTTTTTTATATAGAGACAGAGTCTTGCTTTATCGCCCTCGGTAGAGTGCGGTGGCATCATACCTTACACCAACATACAACTCCTGGGCTTAGGCGATTCTCTTGCCTTAGCCTCCCAAGTAGCTGGACTACAGGCGCCCACCACAACGCCTGGCTATTTTTTTTTGTTGTTGCAGTTTGGCGGGGGTCGGGCTTGAACCCTCCACCCTCGGCATATGGGGCCGGCGCCCTACCCACTGAGCCACAGGCGCCACCCTTAAAGGTCTCTTAACTAAATAAGGATTTAGGTTTTATGTATACCCTCTGCGGCTCTTAGCATCTGAGTTAATTCCATGAGTTGTATGATGAATTTTGGCTGCAAAAAAAAATCTTTCAGGCCTTTGCCCCACGTACCAAGTTACTTCTCCTCCAAGTAGCAGCACAGGGCCTCACCTGGAACCTTGTTGGAAGTGTAGACTCTCAGGCCTCACCTGACCGAGTGATTCAGAATTTGCTTTTTAGCAAGATTTTCTTAGATGATCAGCGCACTGGTTGGGGAGCACTCTTTGTTTTATAATGATTTGTTTGTCCAACAAAAACCAGCTTACCCGTAAGCTTTATAAGCTGTCACCAACACAAATCCTATCCAAAATACCTCCAGAATCAATTACTGGCTAAAAAAGGTCCATGAGTCAAGTCATAGTTAAAGAACCAAATATTGAATCTGCCACTCCCACTTCTGAGTATTTTTCCAAAAGTACTATCCCACTTCTCTCTTGATGTTTTTATTTTGCATGTTTGCAGATTGTAAACATTTTATCTGGAATATGATTTTCTTTTTGCCATGTGATACGAGTTAAATATCCTTAGCAGTGTTTTTAAAACTCCTAATAAAGTTATCCAATACCATTTATGAACAATTTTACTATTTTTCATTGATTTTTGACACTATAGAACTTATAACTACCATTTATTGTGCATTTACTGTGTGCTAGGCATTTCCTCTGCACAATAAGCTATTTGGAAGCTGCTATCATTAACTCCATTTTACAGATAATGAGACTTAAAGAGTTTAAAGAATTTTACTAAAATCACAGAATTATCCAGTAGTGGAGCCTGCATCTGCTTTAGTAGTTGAGCCTTCTTTCATATTGAAAGCATAAATAACTTTCTTGCCAGAAGTATCTTTTTTTCTTTTTCTTTTTTTTTTTGTTGTTGTTGTTGCAGGTTTTGGCAGGGGCTGGGTTTGAACCTGCCACCTCGGCATATGGGGCCAGCGCCCTACTCCTTTGAGCCATAGGCATCACCCTCTTTTTTTTTTGAGTTTCAGTTTCACTCAGTCATTATGGGTAGAGTGCTGTGGTGTCACGGCTCACAGCAACCACCAGCTCTTGGGCTTAGGCGATTCTCTTGCCCCAGCCTCCCGAGTAGCTGGGCCCTCAGGCACCCACCACAATGCCCAGTTATTTATTTATTTATTTTTTGCATTTTGGCTAGGGCCATGTTCGAACCCGCCACCCTTGGTATATGGGGCCAGTGCTCTACTCACTGAGCCACAGGTGCCACCCGGAAGAAGTATCTTTATCTGTCCTCCAATTAGTACTACTGCATGTATCTTTGTATATTGTAATACATGGTAAGCCAGTTCTGTTTTATTACCTTTTTTCTTCAAAATTAATAGTCTTTCTGGACTTACAGAATAACGGTCTCTGTTGCCTGCATAGTTGACATTGTTATTGAAATTAACATTAAATTCATTAATTTGTGGAAGGTATTTATACCTTTTTATTTTTCCTAAGAAGATTGTACTGTGTAATTTGGTTAATTGAAGTTACTGTTTTTAACTTGCTGCATATCTGAAGATTAATCCTTGACATTTTGTTTCTTTGGCTTTGTATGTCTAGCATGTTGGGTTTTTAAAATACCATGTTTACTTTTAAAAGATATGCTGACTTTAAAAGGACTGTGTGGAAAGTGGAAAGACTGACCAGTTTAAGAAATAGTAAATAAGATTTACACCCAATTTTATATTAACTAGCTTTTGTGACCTGGAGCCAATCATAAAGCTTTTCTGTGATTGTTTCCTTACCTTGCAAATGAATTACTTAAAATTTTATTTCATTCTTCCTATTCTTGCTTTTCCACTAGGTAGTAAGTAGAATAGGGCACACTTAGATAGACCTCAGCCTAGAATCACTTTGACCTTTCACACTTTGTGGCCCTGGGAGCGAGCAAGAGCCCTTCTTGGTTTACAGCCTTCTTTGCTGCCCTCCTTTTTGCAAGGGAGTTTTATCTTTTGTAGACCCAGTATGCTGAGTTATAAGAGAAAAAGCTGACCCTTTTCCTTGAGATACTTGTTTTAGGACTAGAAATGTTTTAGAGGAAAAAAAGCACTGGCAGTGTTACCGTTTGAGAAGTATAGTGAAGGTTACAAGCTTGAATTTTAAAGATCTTGTATATTGTGACTTTAGCGTTAAGATGTGTATTGCTAAGAAGGAATTTATTGGAATATTGAGGTGGCATACATATTCATTAAACATTGTGCATACCTAAATTTGTGTTCATTTTACTTTTCTCAGACTATAGAGTTGCCAATTTTCAAGTTTTTTTGTGATTTAGAGTCATCTGTTTCTTTCTGAAAGGTGTTGTAATGCTTGTTATTTAACAAATTCCATAATATATCTCAACAGCCTAGAACTAATTTTGCAAACTTTTTCTATAGAATTTCAGAAGATTTTATTCATGTGCATGGTATAGAAGATGAATTCTTCTTCCTCGACCATGAATGAAGAACCTGATGCTCTGTCAGTAGTTAACCAGCTACGAGATCTAGCAGCAGATCCCTTAAATAGAAGAGCCATCGTCCAGGATCAGGGATGTCTGCCTGGCCTGATTTTATTTATGGACCATCCCAACCCCCCTGTTGTTCACTCTGCTTTGCTTGTAAGTTACCTTTAGAAATTTATTTCTGTGTTTTATTTTTGTAATTAAGACAAATTTGAAAACTGGTAGCTGACATGGTAAAAAATAGAGACTATAGAGCCGTTTGTAGTCTGTATTTCTGTATGTGTGTAGTCCTTTTATACAAATGGTAGTTTTCTGTACTGTTTTTTATCTACATGCATGGAATACAACTTTCTTTTTTCACATAACATGAAGTCTTGGATTATGTCTTATCAGTACAGCTAGTATTTTTTTTTTTTTTTTGAGACAGAGCCTCAAGCTGTCACCCTAGATAGAGTGCTGTGACATCACAGCTCACAGCAACCTCTAATTCCTGGGCTCAAGCGAGTTTCCTGCCTCTGCCTCCCAAGTAGCTGGGACTACAGGCGTCTGCCACAATGCCCGGCTATTTTTTGTTGTTGTTGTTGTAGCCGTCATTTTTGTTTGGTGCGCCTGGGCTGGATTCGAACCTGCCAGCTCAGGTGTACGTGGCTGGCGCCCTAGCCAGTTGAGTCACAGGCGCTGAGCCTGTTTTTTGTTTTATAACAGACTTTATTTATTTTATTTAATTTATTTATTTTTTTGTGACAGAGTCTTGTTTGTTGCCCTTGGTAGAATACCATGGTGTCACAGCTCACAGCAACCTCAAACTCTTGAGCTTAAGCAATTATCTTGCCTTAGCCTCTCAAGTAGCTGGGACTACAGGCTTGAGCCACCACACCCTGCTATAATAGCTTTTTGTTTGTTTGTTTGTTTGTTTTGAGACAGAGCCTAAAGCTGTTACCTTGGGTAGAGTGCCTTGGCATCACAGCTCACAGCAAACTCTTAACTCCTAGGCTCAAGCAATTCTCCTGCCTCTGCTTCCCATGTAGCTGGGACTATAGGCGCCTGCTGCAACGCCCGGCTATTTTTGGGTTGCAGCTGTAATTGTTGTTTGGCGGGCCCGGGTTGGATTTGAACCCTCCAGCTCAGGTGTATATGGTTGGCCCCTTAGCTGCTTGAGCTGCAGGCGCCAAGCCAATAGTTTTATAAGATGTAAATCACATGGTGGCATACAGTTCACTCATTTAAAGTATACAGTTCAGTGAGTTTTAGTATATTAACAATTGTGCAACCATCACCAGAACTAGTTTTAGGACATTTTTATCACCTCAAAAAGAAACTCTATACTTTTTACCTGTTGCTCCCCAGCCCCTAACTCTTATCCCTAAGCAACCACTAATCTCCTTTTTTGTCCGTGTTTGCCTATTCTGACAAAAAATACCTATATAGGGCAGTGCCTGTCGCTCTGTGAGTAGGGGGCCAGCCCCATCTACTGAGGGTGCGGGTTCGAATCCAGCCCCGGCCAAACTGCACTAAAAAAATAGCTGGGCATTGTGGCAGGCAACTATAGTCCCAGCTACTTGGGAGGCTGAGGCAAGAGAATCTCCTGAGCCCAAGAGCTAGAGGTTGCTGTGAGCTGTGATGCAACAGCACTCTACTGAGGGTGACAAAGTGAGACTCTTGTCTCAAAAAAAAAAAATAAAGTTTATATATTTTTGCTTGTAAATAGAATCATACAACAGGTGACCTTTTGTGACTAGCCTTTTCACGTAGCATAAGGTTTATCCTTATTGTAGCA
Source organism: Arctocebus calabarensis (assembly GCA_963573935.1). Classification (NCBI taxonomy): domain Eukaryota; kingdom Metazoa; phylum Chordata; class Mammalia; order Primates; family Lorisidae; genus Arctocebus; species Arctocebus calabarensis. The sequence continues at coordinate 5,964 of CAUYON010069961.1, read as the reverse complement.
TTTACTGGTACTTCTTTCCTTTCCATAGCTGAATCATAGACCACTGTCTGCCATGCTGTCTGTCAACCTGAGAAAGCTGATTAAAAGAAAAAGAGAGAAAGAAAAATATATGAGACCATGGCTAAAAATGCAGAAGGAGCTATCATGTTATGGGAAACATGAGGACTAGAGTAAAAAGTGTTAAAAAAACAGCACAGGCAATCAAATCCAGAATGTGATAATTTCTACAAAGAATGGAAGTTGGGTAAAAGAGAGGGATGGCAGATTAAAAGACACTTGAAGGATTTATCAGCCAAATATAATAAGTGGACCTGATTTGAACAAGCCAATAGGAAGCATGATTTTTAGATAGCCAGAAATGAATATGATTAGCTAATAGATTATTAATAAATCATTACTTTTGCAGGGAATTACAATAGTAGTTTCATTAAGTTAATTGATAAAATTGAAAAAATAACCTCCTAGGTAAAGCAGTATTTAATGCAATACTTTGGAGAATTTGGTTGTTACTGCATTACCTTGAATGCTGGGAAGATGTGGTGTGTTTTGCTTGTTCATTGTAAAAGTAAGTAAGCACAAACAAGTGGATGCTAAGTCATCAAACACAGAAATGGCCCTGCTGTGTCCCTGAATCTGTAATAAGCAAGTATAAGAATTAAATTTTTGTTATGAACAGCTTACAAGAAAAACTTTGATAGGAATAATACTCTACATTGCTTTTTTTTCACTACTTATAAGCCTTATGACTCATAGAATTTTATTGTATGTAGTATTTTGTATAGAAATCTTTTTTGGTTGTAGTTGTCATTGTTGTTTGGCGGGCCCAGGCTGGATTTGAACCCGCCAGCTCCAGTGTATGTGGCTGGCCTCCTAGCCACTTGAGCTACAGGCGCCGAGCCTGCATAGAAATCTTATGATTGACTCAAGCACAGTAACTTGTTTCCAAGAAGAACTTGCGAATCTGAGTCAGTATTGTAGTTCTTCATTTGGCTATATGGAGAACTTCTTAAGGCCTTTTATTCGTCTTTGAGAGTGTTCTTTTTAAGAGGAAGTTAAGAAATGTATTAGAGTGAAATAGCTAAAAGTTACACTTTCAGAGAATTATACAGGCTAACACTGGATGTAATCTTTAGGATGTAATTTCTTTTATGGATCTGATAGTTAATAAATCTCATAGGTCTGTGTGATTATTTTTCTTTTTCTTTTTTTTGGTCCTTTTTAAAATTTTCAATAGATTTAGAAGGTAATGAGTTTCATTACATGTGTACATTGTTTAGTGGTGAAGTCTGGACTTTAGTGTACTCTTCACCCAAGTAGTGTACATTGTACCATACAGATAAGTTTTCATCCCTCACCCACTCTCACCCTCCCTCCTTTTGAGTCTCTAATGTCCTTTATACCACTTGTATAATATTTATTTGTGTGAAACTCTTATTTTACAGTCTGTAATAGTGTGTCTGCCTGCCTTTTAAACACATTGCAATAACTTTGCTGAAACATTAACACATTAGTAAAACTTATCTTAAACAACAACAAAATGAATAAATGGATTTTTTTTTTTTTTTTTTTTTTGAGACAGGGTCTCTGTCACCCAAATTGGAGTGCAGTGACATGATTATGGTCATTGCAGCCTTTAACTCCTGGGATCAAGTGATCCTTCCACCTCATTCTCTTGAGTAGCTAGGACTACAAGCGCATACCATGCCCAGCTAATTTCTTAAAACTTGTTCTGTAGAGGTATGTCTTACTTTGTTTTTGGGGGGTGGGGCGGGTTTTATTTTTTTGTAGAGACAGAGTCTCACTTTATTGCCCTTGGTAGAGTGCCGTGGCATCACATAGCTCACAGCAACCTCCAACTCCTGGGCTTAGGTGATTCTCTTGCCTCAGCCTCCCGAGTGGCTGGGACTACAGGCTCCTGCCACAATGCCCGGCTATTTTTTGTTGTAGTTTGTCTGGGGCCGGGTTTGAACTTGCCACCCTTGATATACGAGCCGGTGCCCTACTCACCGAGCCACAGGCGCCGCCTAATGTCTTACTATGTTTACTAGGCTGGTCTTGAACTCCTGGTTTCAAGAGATCTTTCTGCCTCAGCTTTCCATAGTGCTGGGATTACAGGCATGAGACACTGTTGCCTGGCTACAAATAATTTCTTAGAGATACTTTATATTTAGAAATGAAATGCTATGTTCTTTGAAATTTGCTGTAAAATATCTTCAGTGTAGTTATGAGTAGGGGAGATGAATCAAGATTGCCAAGTGATTGATAATTGTTGCAGTTAAGTGATTGATATGCGAGGTCACCACACATTTTCTCTGTTTTCGCATGTTCTAAAGTTTTCATAACAAAAAATGTTTAAAAGAAAATTAATAGAAATTTTACTTATTGTCCTTTACTTAATAATTGATGGTAGCTTCCCCATGCAGTCTAATTTCACAAGTTTGTACAAAAAAATTTATGTGCTTTTTCTTTTGGAATATCAAAGTTATTGAATTTCCTATTTTACCTTCACAGAATGAACTTAGGCAGGCCAAGGAGATGTTGATATGAGAGAGAACAGTAGTAACAGTGGGGAAAATGTCATGGCCCCAGTTAGGGACTTGAGGGGTAAAGGAAGTTTTTTTTTTTTTTTTTCTTTTTTAAATAGGCTAGACTTGAACATGTCTAAATTCAGAAGGCAAGGGCTAATAGAGTGGAAGAAGAATGTTGTAGTTACAGAAAATAGGAAACTTTGCTAATTGAGAATGGTTAAATTGTCCAAGCAATGATCAGGGGTTGATGAGGTTGGTAACACTGAATTGATTATGATACTTGCATCTTGGTTATGAAACTCCTTTTTCCCTACTTCAGGCTTCTGATAGGCCCTGAGGGCCAAATAGTTAGATTTGGCCAGGTAAGTTTGACAGAACAACTATGCAAGGAATTTAGGATCTTTAAGAGTGGTTGAAATGGTAGAATGTAGGTGGTGGGCTGAATAGGAAGGGAAGTAAAGTCATGGAGGGATAGAGCTAATGAGAGAGAAGGTTCAGTGGGTGAAACTTCCCTATGTGGTTGAAGAACAGATGAGGTATGTTGTTTTTATGATTCCTTTTTTTTTTTTTTTTAATAATTTTATTGAATCATAATTATGTACATTGGTGCAATCACAGGGCTATGATTCCTTTTTATTGTCACTATTGGCTTATTATTATTATACTTTTTTATTTTTATTTTATTTAGTGGTTCTGCTAGGTTTACTCCTAGGTTTACACATGCATCTCTATCTTGTTACGATCTACCTTTAAATGAATAATAGTCTTACTGTACAGTGTAAGAATCATACAAGAGTATATTTCCATTTCCACCTATCCTTTGTGTTATTTTTGTCATACATTTTACTTCTACACGTTTAAAAACCTACAGTACATTTTTTTGCTTTAAACAGTCAGTGACTTTTACTTTATTTTTTGAGATAGTATCATTTTGTTGACCTTAGTAGAGTGCTGTAGTATCCCAGCTCACAGCAACCTCAAATTCTTGTGCTTAATCGATTCTCTTGCCTCAGCCTCCCAAGTACCTGGGACTGTAGGCGCCTGCCACAACGCCCCGCTATTTTTTTTTAAGAGACAAGATCTCGCTCTGGTTCAGGCTGGTCTTAAACTCCTGAGCTCAGGCCATCTACCCGCCTCGGCCTTCCAGAGTGCTAGAATTACAGGGGTGAGCCACTGTGTCTGGCCTCAAGTATCTTTTAAACGAATTAAAAATGTTAAAATGTCTTGTTTATCTTCATTTTTTACTATTTATGATTTTATTTACTATTCCATCATATAGATCCAGATTTCTACTTGTGTCATTTATTTTTCCTGCCTGAAGAACTTCCTTCAACATTTCTTGTTTTTTTGTAGTTTTTTATTTTGGCCACGGCTGGGTTTGAACCCGCCACCTCCGGCATATGGGGCTGGTGCCCTACTCCTTTGAGCCACAAGTGCCGCCCCCCTTCAACATTTCTTATAATAAAGGTTTGCTACTGATCTTTTTTTCCCCCTCAGTACTTTAAAAGATGTCACTAAATAGTTTTTTGGCCTGTATATCTCTAATAAGAAAACTGTTATGTGAAGAATAACAAAAATAAGAATTATAATGCCTTTTTCTGGACCCTTCTGGGACTTTATTTTTTTTTTTTCAATAAATGATTATGATATGCTTGATATAGATGATTTTTTTTTGTATTTCATTTTTGTTTTTGTTTTGCTTAGACTTTGTTGGGCCTCTTGGATTTGTGGGTTTATAATTTTCATCAGATTTGGGAAACTGTCATCCATTATATTTTCAAAATTTTATCTCCTCCCTCCTACTCTCTGGGGACTTCACTTATATGTATATTAGCTATATTTGCTTGTTCCTTATGGCACTATTGTACTAACCTTTTCCTCCTGCCCGTTTAAGTATTTTTTACCCCTTTCTGTGTTTCATTTTAGATAGTTTCCATTACTGCATTTTAAAGTTCGCTGATCTTTTTTTTTTTCTGTAATGTCTAATGTGCTGTTAATCCCATTTGAGGACCTTTTAATTTTGGATATAATGCTTTTGTCCTCTGGAAGTTACATTTGGGTCTTCTTTTTTTTTTTTTTGAGACAGAGCCTCAAGCTGTCACCCTGGATAGAGTGCCGTGGCATCATAGTTCACAGCAACCTCCAATTCCTGGGCTCAAGCGAGTCTCTTGTCTCTGCCTCCCAAGTAGCTGGGACCACAGGCGCCCGCCACAACGCCCGGCCATTTTTTGTTTGCAGCCGTCATTGTTGTTTGGCGGGCCCAGGCTGGATTTGAACCTGCCAGCTCAGGTGTACGTGGCTGGCGCCTTAGTCCTCTGAGCCACAGGCGCGGAGCCATTTGGGTCTTCTTAATATCTTCCTTTTCTTTCCTTACCATGTTCATGTTTTCCTACTTACCCTGTAGCATATAGAGCATGGGCATTCCTGCTTTAATTCCTTTATCTTCTAACTCCATCGTCTCTATTATATCTTGCTTTGTTTCTATTGTTTTCTTCCCTCCTTGTTATGGGTTATTTTTTTCCTGCTTTTCATGCCTGGTATAAAATTTTAATTAGATACTAGATATTCTTACGGTTTTAGGTTATTGGTTTTAATTAGATACTAGATATTCTTACGGTTTTTAGGTTATTGGAATATATTGGTTTTATATATATATATGTATTTTTTTTTTTTAATTTATTATTTTTTTTTTTTCTTGAGACAGAGTCTCAAACTGTTGCCCTGGGTAGAATGCTGGGGCATCACAGCTAACAGCAACCTCAAACTCTTGGGCATAAGCAGTTCTTATGCCTTAGCACGGGCTGGATTCGAACCCACCACCCTTGGTGCATGTGGCTGGCACCATAACCACTGTGCTACAGGTGCGGAGCTGGTTTTTTTATAGTTCTATAAATATTCTTAAAATTTTGGGGGGTTGGCTCGGCGCCTGTGGCTCAACGGGCTAAGGCGCCAGCCATGTACACCTGAGCCGGCAGGTTCGAGTCCAGCCCGGGCCCACCAAACAACAGTGACGGCTGCAACCAAAAAATGGCCGGGCGTTGTGGCGGGTGCCTGTAGTCCCAGCTACTTGGGAGGCAGAGGCAGGATACTCGCTTGAGCCCAAGAGTTGGAGGTTGCTGTGAGCTGTGACGCTACAGCACTCTATCCAGGGTGACAGCTTGAGGCTCTGTCTCAAAAAAAAAAAAAAAAATTGGGAGGGGTTGACTTTAAATTTCTTGGGATTAATTGATTCTTTCAAGACTTGCTTTTGGGCTTTGTTAGGGTGGACCCAGAGCATTCTTTTTTTCTTTCTTTATTTTTGAGACAGAGCCTCAAGCTGTCACCCTGGATAGAGTGCTGTGGCATCCACAGCTCACAGCAACCTCCAACTCCTGGGCTCAAGCGAGTCTCCTGCCTTTGCCTCCAAAGTAGCTGGGACTACAGGTGCCCACCACAA
>CAUYON010069957.1:0-25015 GCA_963573935.1 Arctocebus calabarensis | reverse complement strand
AACAACAATGACGGCTGCAACCAAAAAATGTCCAGGCGTTGTGGCAGGCGCCTGTAGTCCCAGCTACTTGGGAGGCAGAGGCAAGAGACTCACTTGAGCCCAGGAATTGGAGGTTGCTATGAGCTGTGATGCCATGGCACTCTATCCAGGGTAACAACTTGAGGCTCTGTCTCAAAAAATAAAATAAAATAAAATAAAATAAAATAAAATAAAATAAAATAAAATAAAATAAAATAAAATAAAATAAATAAAAGTCTTTTTTATATCTAGGCCCTACTCAAATCTGGCAGCCTTACAGATGCGGCCTTACAGATCTGAGCAGAACATCCAAATATGGGATACACTGTCTTCCAAAGCCAGGAGATCTGCTAGACTTGTGCCTCTTTCTTAGTGGAAGGTGTAGCAAGTAGTCATTCACTTTGGATGGGATATCTCAAAAGGCTCCAGCCCCTGGCCTTCCATAAACTACTGAGGTAATAGACCCTTACATCTTCATGACTGTTCAAATATTCTCTGTCATGTATTCATCTTAGCAAAAGCATATGCTTCTTTCACCAGGCCCAAAAGAATGATGTTATCCATGTAGGGAGCCGGTATGGTGTTCTATAATATGATATGATGATCAATGTTCTTGCAAACTGTTTAATAAAAGTATGGCTGAGAACCTGATAGCTATCACAGCCCAGAGACAGAGAAAATTTGCTGCAAGCTTTATCAGGCAAAAGACAACTGATTCTGAGAGCTCTTTTAACTATAACAGAAAAAAATTAGCCAATTTTATAGCTCCATACCAGGTTCTAGGAACTACGTTCATTTGACATGGAGAACAGTAAATACAATTGAAGTCACCTTCTGAGTAAGTTGACAATAATCTGCTTTCAATCTCCCAAACCCATAATTTTTCTGTAAAAGCCAGATAGGTGAATTAAATGCAGATATGAGAGGAATCACCACCCCACACACATTTGTAAACCTCTATGGTGGTGCTAATCTCTGTGATTTGGGGGTGGGAGGCTTGAACATTTTGGGTTGGTATTATTTCGATAAGTAGGAATAGTTCTAGCTTGCACTTGACTCTTAATAGTTAATAGCCTTTACTTCCCAAAGCCAGGCAATTCTCCAGTTGCTAAATTGTTTTCTCCAACCAAGAGCTGGGGAAATAATCACAAGATGACTTCACAAACCCTCTAGTATTACTGAAAGCTAAACTAGACTGGAATTTCATTTACATACATAATCACCTGTAGAAAACCACAGAGACATTCTTGGTCTTAGGAGATTAATGTTAATGAAACTTAGAATCCAAGAAGTCCTCAAAACTCTTGGTTTTTCCCTTTTCCTAGTGCAGAGTAGAGTTATTGAATAGCTACAGGTTTCTCTGAGGAAGGTTAGAAGAAATATTCATAGTACCTTCTCTTAGTCAGGTCCTCAGGGTCCTGGCTTCCCCTTCATTCAGTGGCTCTAGATTCATAAACTGCTTAGTTCTAACCACACCTTTGGGGGGCAAGACACGATTATAAGAGGGTCTTTACCTAACAAATGCAATCAGTGTAACCTGGTTTCTTGTACCCTCAAGGAATGCCCAACAATAAATTTAAAAAAAAAAAACTGCTTAGTTCTGGAAATTAGGTGAAGACCTTTAACTTTCCACTATTGCAAATAAAGCTGAGGCTATGTTTTTCAGATCTACCGTTAATATCATTATATATACATATGAAATACAAAAAATGTGTATAATCAAGTGTGATCCTCGTAGACTGACCATCTATTCATTCCTAGAAACCCAAAGACAAAGGAAGAGAAGATGCTTTTACTGACAAGGGAGATTCAATACAGTATTGGAGACTTGTGCATTCCGAGTCAACTGAACCACCCAAATGGCTTCATCTTAGCTCTCAAGTTCTCATTCTTTTCCAATCAATACCCATAAGAGACCTAGTGATGCTATGAATTCAGATCATCATTCAATCATCAACCCATAGAGTTGAAAACTACATTTAATGTGGGATTGCCTCAGCCCTGAAGCTACATGAAATGAGTGATTCTTCTAGAAAGTCATAGAAACCCCTTGGTCCTCTGATCATGTTTCAATAGATTTAAAGTCATTAGCATATCATTTTCTTTCTTTCTTTCTTTCTTTTTTGTCATCCTCAGTGGAATGCTGTGGTTCACAGCTCACAGCAACCTCAAACTCTTGGGCTTAAGCCATTCTCTTGCCTCAGGTTCCCAAGTAGCTGGGACTACAGGTGCCCACCACAACGCCCAACTATTTTGTTGTTGTTGTCATTGTTGTTTTAGCAGGCTAGGGTCAGTTTGAACCTACCAGCCCCGTGCATGTGGCCGGCACCATAACCATTGGAATATGGGCACCGAGCCCATTTTCTTTCTTGAAGTTCTCCAGCATAGGTAGAAACAGCCATCCAGCTCCACAATCCTATATTCCTTATTCTCCCCATAATGCCTGGGAGGCACGCAGCCCACCAAAACCTTATCTTTACTGGGCACTTCATTCCAAATGATATTTTTTTTTTTATTAAATCATAGCTGCGTACATTAGTGTAATCAAGGGGTATAATATGATGGTTTCATATACAATCTGAAATGTTTTCATCAAACTGTTTAGCATACCCTTCATGGCATTTTCTTAGTTATTGTATGAAGACGTTTGTATTCTGCATTTAGTAAGTTTCACCTGTACCCTTCTAAGATGCACCAGAGATGTGGCCCCACCAATTACCCTCCCTCCATTCCAACCTCCCCCATTCCAAATGATATTTTAAGCAACTATTTTGCCACCACATGTCATGCACTGCCAGTGTTCTATATTCTAATGCTAACATAATCATGGCTCCTTTCAACCCAATCAAGTAAAAAAAAAATCCAGAGCTCAATTTCTTTAGAGCAGTGGTTCTCAATCTTCCTAAAGCTACGACTCTTTAATACAGTTCCTCATGTTGTGGTGACCCCCCAACCATAAAATTATTTTCGTTGCTACTTCATAACTATAATTTTGCTATTGTTATGAATCATAATGTAAATATCTGATATGCAGGATGGTCTTAGGTGACCCCTGTGAAAGGTTCACACACTGGTTGAGAACCACTGCTTTAGAGTCTACTGCCTGTATCCCTCCTGGTACCAATAAGAGTCATGGTCAGGGTTCCATTGCAGGGAACATAAGCCATTCTAGCAAGTTTAAGCATGGAGGGATTTATTATTGAGTACTAAAAACTCCATGAATCATTGCAAGAACCAAGAATACAGACTAAAGTTGAAATTTCAGAAATGGTTCCCAAAGCCACATAGAAAAACTAAGTCCCAAGAAACCCTTGGGTCGCTTAAGATTAGGAAACTGCCTCCTCCTAAACCACAATTTGACTGCGAAAGTCAGGAAGCCACAGTGTATCCCCGCAGTACGGAAGACCCAGGGACAGGAAGTTGGCTGTACTACACCAGACCAGACAGGCTTTCATCTTCTTCTGCCACTATGACATCTCTGTGACCCACCTCTTGACACCCATAAACTTCTGCTAAAGCTGCCACAGAAAATGCAAATGCCTCCACAACCTAGTCCAAAAGAAAAAGCAGAAGCAGCAAAGGCATGGCCTCTGCCTCATTTCTGCCCTGTCCACCTTGCACCAGTGCAACATACTGGCTGGCTTTAAATCACATCCAGAATCCTGAAGGTCCCGAGAGCAGGGGAGTCTTAGAAATGTGGTGTTTAGTCTTCCTGCCCCTGCAGTGCAGGAAGCTCTATTAGAGGGCAGGTGCCACTAAACCCTTCACAAACCCCCAATATTGAGTTCTAGTCTTAAGCATTGACAAAGAACCTATGTACATACAACTCTGTCTTCAAGCAATGAGTCCACAGTTTACACTTCTTTATATTCCCCACACACCCGATATATTCCCTAGAGAGTTATAGGTAAACTGTAAGTTCCACTTGATTGAACGAATATGTTATAACGGGGACCCTTTGCTAGAAGTCACTGAGAAATATCTCCTCCATCCAGCTGCTGCACAAAATATTTGCTGTTTATTTTGACAAGATCCCAGAGAGGTTTCTGAATCATCCAAGTAACAGTAAATTATATTCAGTAGCATTGTAGTCTGAAATACATTGTATATTGTATTATATACAATAGGGAAACTGACATAGGGAAGCAAAACACCCCTTTTTTCCATTCACTTAAGGAAACAGAGAGTTCACTGTCTTAAAGAAAGGCACTTTCATGGCCTCTTGCCTTGCAGTCAATAATGTGCTACACAGAAGAGTCTCAGTGGGCATGAACAGTCTATCCTCCAAGATATCCCCTTTCTTACCTTGCATTTGGTTGTCTTGAAACTCCTAAGGTCCCTGGAGTAATCATTCTGCCGGAAACAGAGAACATCTTTGTGGGTATTTCTCAGAGGAACAACTGGCCCAGAGAACTACAGCCCCTCTTTCAAAGTCTGCTCTCAGCACCAAGACCTATTTGAGGTGACTAAATATCCAATTCACACAGTGCACAAAGTAGTGCCTGCTCGGAATTTGGGAGATCAAAGATTATTCTGTTCACCCCCCTGCCTCCAGTCAGGACTACACAAATTCATTCCCAATCTATAAGAAACCAATTGTGAGTTGGGAATGACAGGAGACATCAATCGCCATTTTCTTCACGAATCAAGTCTCCCCCATTACTCCCCGAAGCACTGATTGAAAGAGAACTAGCATGCTCGCTTCGGCAGCACATGTACTAAAATTGGAATGATACATAGAAGATTAGCATGGCCCCTGCACAAGGATGACACACAAATTCGTGAGGCGTTCCACATTTTTAACTATAAAAATACTAGAAGAAAGTGCAGGGAAAACTCTTGAAGGAATCAGCCTAGGTGAATTTTTTAAGAGGAGGACTCCCCAGGCAACTGAAGCAGTATCAAAAATACACTACTAGAACCTGATCCAACTAAAAAGCTTCTGCACTGCTAAGAACACAGTAAGAGTAGCAGGCAGACAGCCCTCAGAATGGGAGAAAATATTTGCAGGTTATGCCTCTGACAAAGGTTTAATAACCAGAATACACAGAGAACTCAAATGTATTAGCAACAAAAGGACAAGTGACCCCATCTCAGGGTGGGAAAAGGACTTGAAAAGAAACTTCTCTAAAGAAGACAGACACATCAAAAAATGCTCACCAACCTTGATCATCAGAGAAATGCAAATAAAAACTACTTTGAGATATCATCTAACTCCAGTAAGATTAGCCCACATAACAAAATCCCAAAACCAGAGATGCTGGCATGGTTGTGGAGTAAAGGGAACACTTCTACATTGCTGGTGGGAATGCAAACTAATACATTCCTTTTGGAAGGATGTTTGGAGAATATTTAGAGATCTAAAAATAGATCTGCCATTCGATCCTATAATTCCTTTACTAGGTATACGTCCAAAAGACCAAAAACCACAACATAATAAAGATATCTGTACCAGAATGTTTATTGAAGCCCAATACATAATTGCTAAGTCATGGAAGAAGCCCAAGTGCCCATCAACCCATGAAAGGATTAATAAATTGTGGTACATGTATACCATGGAATATTATGCAGCCTTAAAGAAAGATGGAGACTTAACCTCTTTCATGTTTGCATGGATGGAACTGGAACATATTCTTCTTAGCAAAGTATCTAAAGAATGCAAGAAAAAGTATCCAATGTACTCAGCCCTACTATGAAGCTAATTTATGGCTTTCATATGAAGGCTAAAACCCAATTATAGCATAAGAATATGGGGGAAAGGGCAAGGGAGGGGAGGGGAGGGGGAGGATGGGTGGAGGGAGGGTGATTGGTGGGATCACACCTACGGTGTATCTTAGAAGGGTACAGGTGAAACTTATTAAATACCAATGTCTACATATAGTGATTATGAAAATGCCATGAAGGCTATGTTAAACAGTTTGATGAAAATATTTCAGATTTTATATGAAGTCAGCACAATGTGCCCCAGGATTGCCCTAATGTACACAGATATCTTTAATAAAAATTTAGAAAAAAAGTTTGGGTGTAAGAGGACATCTAATTATAGATTGCAGAGGTATAATCACTAACCTGTCAGATGTCATCTTCTGTGTAGGAAAAGGCAAGGGTTGGAGTCATTTACCTTTTATTACACTAACCAGTCTCTGACTTGAGGAGTCTAGTGGCTCAGGCAAGAGACATGCAATGCTATTATGCTTTATCTTCAAAGCATTCTTCTGGAGAGCTGCACGTCATCACAGAATCTGAGGCTTTGATAAATTTTGCTGCAAGGGAAAGGAAACAACATGGCTTCTTATGCTTATGACACGTGTGTTTGATAAGTAGGTGATCTCACAATATGTGCAGTTGTGCCTTGATTCCAGGTCCCCCCCAATATTAAAACAAGTCCTTTGTATGCTTAAGCCCTTATTTATAATGGTGAAAGGTTTGTATATAATCTTTGCACATCCTACTGTCTATTTAAATCATCTCTAGGTTACAGATATGCTGAAGTATACTAGTATACTGATGCACTAACCACAATGTAAATGCTGTACATGTGGTTGTTATACTGTGTTATTTAGAGAATAATGACATGAAAAGAAAGGCTGTACCCATTCATTACAGATGCAATCATCCATTTTTTGGCAAATATTTTTAACCTTTATTTGGTTAAATCAACAAATGAAGAACCCAGGGCTATGGAGATCCCAATGCATATACTAGCTTACATCTATAAATACATTAACCTTTATCTATTAAAAATGTAAAAAAATATAACAAGACAGCCTCAGAGTTGAGTTCAGTAGCAGCTTAATTATTGTCACTGAAATAATAATTTAGGATTAAACATAGCAGATTGGATATGTACATTTATCTCTGCTTCCCACTGAAGCTTCTAGGAAATGGAATTGAGTGAATAAAAATGAAAAGAAGGTAGCACTAGAGAAAGATATTTTGTAAAATTGGAAGAAAGAAGTATATGACTAAGTGCTAATTAACATGACCATGAGCAGAGGGCAGAAACGCCGGTGCCTGCAGAGAGCACACAGCAAAAACCAGGGACAGCTCCCTTCGAGCTCAGGAAATGCTCCGTAATTGGAGGCAGCAGCTGACTTCAAAGTGTTCCTTGTGGAGCTAAAACCAGAAGGACTTTTCCTAATTGCAGTTCTATTTTCTTGTCTCTATTTATCTCATAACTGTGCTTACTTTATAGCAGACACTTCAGTATTGTGAAAGTTCCCTGGGGGGGTGTTGCTTCTTTTGTTTTCTTTTGCCTTCTCCCAGAGTATCAAGTTTCCTGTTTTGACAGCAAAGTCATGAGGTGGTTATTCAGATTTTACCAAATATCATTTTGATCTGGAATGGGATGTAAGCTTTAATAAGATTAAACTCATCCCTTTCAGCCCAGTCCTACTTCCAGCACACAGTGGTGTGTGTGGGGGGGGTCCAGTCTTTTATATCTTACCTGCGTTTTGAGTCAAGGGGAGGTGAGTTGACAGTCTACTGACAGTCTACTGACTTTAGACTTGACAAAAGTGAGTCCCCAGCTCCAGACCCTGTAAGAATTTGCAGGAAGGCATGAATTCTTTCTGCTTCTGAGCCTCACTTTCACTCCCCTGCTAAAGTAACATTTAGAGGAGAATAGGGAGGATTTGGGGGGCCACAAAAAATTTTGTGTTTTGAGGTAGTCTTGGCTCCCACCCTTCTTGCTTGCATCCACCATCACGCATAGGCTAGTTGGCCTCTTCCAGCCAGGTCTCACCTCTGCCAGCCACTTGCCTCCACCTGCCTGTGTTTCTGCAAACCTGGGGAGGCTGCCACAGCCCACTGCTCTGTGAAGGGATTCTCTCTCTTTGGAAGTCAATTCATTTAGCTTTCTTCTTGTCCACCACTCCTCAATTGTCTCATAGATAAGCACAATTATTATTTTGACTTGATATTTTTTGTATTACCACAAGGGTGAAAGTCTTTACTATTGGTTTACATACGAACTGAAATCAAAGTCTACTTTTTCAGGTTAAATTTTCAACTAACCTTGATAAAATACTTAATTTAAGAAAAGAGACAACTTCTAGGTCATATGAACATTAGTTGAGTACATAATGATGATTTTGTTCTCAATCACAAGAAAACCTATTTATTACTCTTAGTAAATAATTTATTTGGTTCCTCTTTAAAAAGTAATATGATAGTCCAGTATCTTTCCTTATGACTTATGTCTGAAAAAACCTCATTCAATTGTTTTCTTATGCAAAGAACTGAATCGTGTAACCACCAATTTCCTTAACTACTAAGAGAAATACTTTTCTGTCAGCATTCTAGAACAGAGGATTTATATGTGGCAAGCCAACTTATTAATCTATGTAAACAATAAAACTTAATTTATTTATGAGTTTTATTTCCTTCCTTCAATAATATCTGGCAAAATAGAAAACACTTCTGAATAGTAATAAAAATGAAAATCATTCCAAATTTTGAAAAATTATAACCCACGTAACTTTTTCAAATAATGAGAAATTTTAGATTATCCATGGGTTATACATAGATTCTCTATTAAGAGTATAGAGAAAAGTTGAGATATTACTATGCTTTCCTTTGTTAACAAACATAAAAAATGAGTTGCAGCATGCAATTGACGCAAATTATTCTCTTTTGCACATATGTTAACTGTTAATCTATTTTTCAAACCTGGGCTTTATTGACTGTGCTAAATAACTCAAATCTAGTTTATTGGGCTCATTGTGTTTTCTACATAGACTTGAGAATTGCATATTATTCTTTAAAAGAAATAAATCTTTCCAGTACACCCTAGTTAATGAAAATGGTGATTTTGCTAGAATGTGTTGACTTTTGCCTATAAATTTTGGCTCTGGTGTATTCAATCAATATAAACAATCAGTCTATGCATAAAAAGCTTTTTCACTGGGAACTGTGTCACTGTACCTTGAGTGCAGAATACCATTCAAAAGACATAGCATCCAGTACCTTTAGCTTCAGGTTATTAATTGGAATTTATGTTCTGACAATAATCTAATTGGCCTGTTGTTGGGTTTTGCAGAAAAAGTCCTAACATCACTATCGTTCCGCTCTTACTTATCACAGCTTATTTCCAATTACAAAATTGTCTCTTTTTTAGCAGCCAGAGTAAAAACTGCAACACAGCGGAAATAAAGAGCATTGCATAGGAGTGGGAGGCAAGATACAGCATCCTGGGCAGCGCCTGTGGCTCAAGGAGTAAGGCACCAGCCCCATAGACATGAGGTGGCGGGTTTGAACCTGATCCCAGCCAAAAACTGCAAAAATAAAAGAAAAGAAAATACAGTATTCTCCTACTTCTCACACCAGTGCATGCCTGCTGCCATTTCTCTGTCTGGTGTCCCTTCAACCTAATCTTTCGACACTGAGCTATACTATATGGGTGCTCCAACATCAAAGAAGTTACCCAAAAGAGAGATCAGTTTGAAGAACAGACTCCTGGGGATGCAGGGGTCTGTTCATTCTTCCCCTACACCAGCACTGTGGATCCATCAACACAAATTAACATTTTTATCTTCCCCCACCCCCACTTTCCTTTATTTACCCAGGGCTCCAGAGAAGCTGAACAGCTTTAATTATGGCTTCTAATTACCCATCCCTCCTGTGTATTTTAACCACAAATTATTGTTTTCACTACTTTCAGTAAATACTCAAGGTCTAGTCAAAAAGTGTCCAGCAAAAGCTAATTTCTGTTTGATTATCCTGCATCACTTTTTTCTGTTCCGTTTTATTAATATTTTTAGTCACATCTTTTACTTCCTGCGAGGCTGCATCCCTAAGATGCTGGGTGAACATCCATAGAAAGAAAGACTGAAAGCACAAAAGCAAATTTAGCACCTTAGAAAATGAAGCCAGTTTGAAAATTCATTAGTTAACTATAGTTTATTTAATCCTGCCAAGGATTATAAGTCTGAACAGAGGGGGAAAATGATTTTTAATCACAAGAATATTTTATTTCTCAAAAAAAAGAATGAATAGGAAGGGGATATGAGGAGGCGGTAGCAGTGGACAAGAGGTTAAAAATAACAGGTAAGTGTGGCACTTGTGGCTCAAAGGAGAAGGGTGTGGCCCCATATGCCAGAGGTGGTGGGTTCAAACCCAGCCTGGACCAAAAAAACAAAAAAAGTAACAGATAAATGGAAAGATTTGCATGGTGTGGCATTACACCTGATACACTTGGGGATATTGAGGTGGGTGTTTTGGTGAAACACAGGACTTCAACAGTAAATAAATGTATACAACTAACTGGAATGATGATCACAATGCTTTTTTTTTATTTTTTAATGCCTGACAATCGTCTGAGAAAGGCATTACAGTGAGCAGCCTGAGGCATGGGGTCCCCACTCACCCATTCTCTAATTGAACTTATTGATTCCAACCAAGACTGCTTTCTTGCTGATGGGAAGGAAGCTATCGGAAATACCGTAACTTCAGTGTACTTTTGCAGAGCAGAGCTGTGCGTTGGTTTCACTGTCCACAGAAATGGAAACTTCACCATGTGAGAGAAAGCAGGGACCCTCACATTTTCATTACATCTCAGAGGTTATCACAGAGTATTAAGTTTTGCTTTCTGTAGGACATTTCTTGGGACTCAACTACCTTTCTCCTTTTCCTGAGAGCAATTATAACTACTACCTCGTAGATTAGAAGCCTTGAAAAATAAGCAGAAGAATTACCTGCTCTGCAATTGAATTTTGCAGCACCAAAACATGTTCCAAGTAAATGTCCTTAGTATAATAAAATCTCTAACATTTGAAATCCTTTGAAGAGAAGAACCCCAGGGAAAGGTCAGGCTTGGTATTCAGCTATCCTTCTGAGAAAGAAAATCTGGTTTGGAGTGTAATTGTTCCAAACTACAAAAGACTGAAGTAAAGACCTTCCCTGAGAGCAAAGTTTAGAAGGAGATACCCACGTGGGTTTCACACACCACACTGCGGGTGTGGAGTTCAGTAGGTCAGAGCCCGCTCATTTCTTTTCTTTTTTACGCTTTCTGTTCTCATAATATGCTTGTGAGATAAAGAATTTATACCCCTGCTACATGTAAAATGAAATTGAAATTCAGAGACTTGAAGTTATGTGCTCAAAATAATACAAGTAGCCAGTTATGGAGCAGAGATTTGGACTGCTGTCTTTCTGTCAGCAAACTCCCCGTCTTTTTCACTATACTCTAGCAGGGGTCCTCAAACTACAGACCGTGGGCCACATGCATTGGTGTGAATTGTATTTGTTCCCATTTTGTTTTTTACTTCAAAATAAGATATGTGCAGTGTGCATAGGAATTTGTTCATAGTTGTTTTTTTTTTTAAACTATAGTCTGGCCCTCCAACAGTCTAAGGGACAGTGAATTGGTCCTCTGTTTAAAAAGTCTGAGGACGCCTGCTCAAGAACACTGCATAAGGAGGGCAGGTGAAAAAAAGTCCCCAAAAGAGAGGAAGTGGCTTAGAGTAGGGGAGGTGGGACTCTAAAAACACCTTTTACTTTATTCCCAGTGCTGCCCAAGGTGGCTCTATATTGGGATATTTCTCTTTGCCTCCTCTTCTTCATGGCCAGCACTCGTGCACCAGAACTATCACATACTGGGTACTCAAGTGAACACTTTCTTATCAGTCCCCCTAGTCTTCTGGTCAAAGGCAGATTATGCCTCCTTTCTGATCCAAAGAACAAGAAATGACAATTTTCCATCTAAAATCACACATTGCTTCCACACAGCGTAGTCACATGACGGCCACATGTCAAGCCTCTATGATTGCACCAACTTGGTTCAAATCCCAGTCCTAGAATGTCCTAAATCATTATTTTGGCCAAGTTGTTTAATTTCTTTGAATCCTCAGTTTTCTCATCTTTAAAATGTAGGTAAGTATAATACCTGTTCATAAAACAATTATTAGGATTAAATGAAATGGCCCATGCCCAGCACTGATGAAATATCTAGCTCATAGTAGGTACTTAAGAAATGTTAGCAAAGGTATAGGTGAAACTTACTGAATGCAGAATATAAATGTCTTAACACAATAACTAAGAAAATGCCCTATGTTAACCAGTTTGATGAAAATATTTCAGAGTGTATATGAAACCAGAAAGTTGTACCCCATGAGTGCATTAATGTACACAACTACGATTTAATAAAAAAATTTAAAAAAAAATAAAAGCATTAAAAAAAAGAAATGTTAGCTTTTCTTATTGTGTCTCTCATAGCAGACTGTGAACACATGGAGAATAACAATATTGCCCTGGTCTTCCTTTCATAGGTTTGGTATATAGAAAGTAAAATAGCAATTTGTAAAGTGGCTAACTATGTACCTCTGGACATGACATCATTTTCTTATAAAGGACTTTAAGATCTATTCTTGAAGGATGGACTCTTTACTACCTGTCACGTGGGATTGCCTGGTAATTAACTCTGTGTATTTGCCTAGATCCTTTTTGAAAGGTAGGAAATATAAGTCACATGTAAAACCAAAATCAAAATGGGAATAAGGACAGACTCAGAAATAGGCGTAAGTAGACATAGTCTAGTCAAGAGCGACTTGTAAAAACACCAATTTACAAAAATATGTTTGATGGCTAAGATTCCATCTCACAGGTGTCTGGGCACTGTAGACCTTCTCCTTGAGACTAAGGAGTTAGAAAAGCTTTTAAGGAATTTTTAACTGAGTTATCAAATGTTTTAAATAGAAACCATCACCAATTTGATAGCTCATAGGAAACAGTATACTTGGCATGCTTTTGACTTTGACAGTGTTTTCAAGTATAAAATGTGATGCATTGTACCTAAATATCTTAATCAGCTGAAATTAAATTACTTAAAATCCCCTGGGATCTTATTTCCTAATGGCTTTGGAACTAAAATTAGCTTTCACTCAAGAGGGTATGTGTCCATCTATTTGCCAAAGAGAATGCAGAGAGGGGCAGAGGAAGAGATAAGATCATCTTTGTGATTTTCTGCTGTGTGACTTGAGATAGAGTGTCTGATGCTAAGACAAACTGTCTCCACTAAACCTGATGACTTCCCCAGGCCATGGTGCCAAAACCCTTTAAGCTTTAGGATTACAGAAGGTTCATCATTATGACCATAAATCATAGCAGCATGAGAATGAAAGTAAGGTCCAGTGAAATTCAGTTGAATTAAAGAAACAAATAGATCTAAAGCATGTTTTTGTAGCTGCACAAGTTACTCATAGCATTGAACTATCTAGCCTTAGGATCAGCCTGCTTTAATTTTGCAGTGGCATTGAGGTGTTCTTGAGTTTGCACTGGTCTAGCTGCTCTGTGAGATTAATGAGTAATCATCATCACTCATATCTGTTTATGCAATCATTTAAATACAGCATATTTGAATTTATCAGAATTCTCAGCCTTCTCAAGCCTGAAACAGCCACATTGGAAAGTATTAATAGGGAAGTTGTCATGATGCTGTCTATCCTCTTGTTCAGGACCACTCATCCAAGGCTAAGTCTTTGCAGTTCTGAGCAGGAGAGATGAAATCAAAGAATTGGACGTCACAGTGTCTCTTGCATCAGACACATATAATTACCTCACCTAAGTTTGATGCAAAATAGGTCTACAGGGATGCAGAGAGCACCAGGAGCATGAAGGAGGAGCCTCCACAGATGCTGGTCGTGGGGACAGCAGCTAAGCAAGTTCAGGCCGCACTAGGAATGTGGGAAGAGGGGATTGTCACAACTTCCTTCCCAACCTGGATCAGGTAGACTGAAATAGCAGCAGAAATCTGGATTTGGGAAAGATCCTCTAGAGTTGGATTGCTATTGCCCATTTTCCTGGGAAATCTGTTGATACAAACCAAGGCTCTGAGCAGTGGCCAAGATGGATGAGTTGGGACTCAAGCCAAATAAAAAGGAGACTCCAAAACCCTGGCTGGACACCATGGCCCCCCTGTGGGCTGAGTGTCTGTTTACAGGTAAGGAAGAAACACAAAGCAGACAGCCTGCCTTGTGGACAGAGCCCTGGACCATCTACATGATGGAGATTAGTTGGATGTCCTGGTTCATCCTCGAAATGACAATACACTCTCCAGAGTCCAGCTGAAAGAAAGAGGTATCAGTAATGTCACATGAGAGGTGACATTTGTGACTAGTCTGCTGGACTGATAACTGTCAGATTACAAGTCTTTGCCTCTAGAGGGAGGAGTCAGCTGGGGTGGGAAGACATTATTCTTAGGAATTCTTTTAGGAAGTCCTGAGGTTGCACAGATGGCTTGCAGCCCCCAGAAGTATTACACACAGGCAAAGCCTTATATCTACTGTGTAGAGAATTGTGCATTCTGATGACTTTCTCCGATTCCAGCATCACTTCCAAAGATAATGGGACTCATCAGCCTAAAATAAGCCACTTTTCTATGTGCTGTAGTGGAAAGAACATGAACTTACAATCAGATAGACGTACATTCACGTATTGGCTCTGCCGCTTCCTAGATGGGAATTGGAGCTGAGTCCAGTTATTTTCTACAACTTATTCTATGTAGATATAAAATACATTGAAGATTAAAGGAAAGAAAAATATTTTCTAATCTGAAAAATGAAAATAGTAACTCTACATTACTTGTGAGAATTACATTAAGTAATATAATTAGTAGGGATAACCAATAAATAGTAATGCTTTTTCATTATGTTGTCCTTTCTATGTACAAGAATAGTATATTTGTGATGTTTATATTGTATTTAATGATAGAAGATGTTTTTACTTCATCTGAATTGCAGGATAATTGATGCAAGCTAGTGAAATGTAAGAGGTGAAATGCAAAAATCCTCAGGAAAATATTAACAAACTGAATCCAATGATGTGCAGGAAAAAATTATACACTATGACCAAGTGAGCTTAATCCAAGGTATGCAAGATTAGTTCAACATTTGAAAATCAATTAATTTAATCCATTGCATCAATAGCTAATTAGTAAAATTACATAACCATACAAAAAGATGAAGATAAAGTATTTAAAAAATTAAATAGCCAATTATGATAAAAATGAGTGCTTGGCAAACTTGAGGTAGAGGGTAGCTTTCTCCATCTGATTTTAAAAATCTACAAAAATACCTACAGTTAACATTATAGTAAGAAACTAGAAACTTTCCCAGTAAGATCAGGAACCAAGCAAGAATGGCTCCCCACTACTTTTCAACAACATACTGGAACCCTTAGCTAACAAAATAAGATACATAAGAAAAGTAAAGATATACAGATTGGAAAGGAAAAATAAAATTTTCTTTGCTCACAGATAACATAAAAATCTATGTAGAAAATTCTAAAGAATCAACAAAAATAACTTCTGGAAATAAAAGGCAGTTATAGCGAAGTTTCAATGTACAAGGTTAATATATAAAAATCAACTACTTTTCTATATACTCACAATGAACAAGTAGAATTCAAAATTAAAAACACAATACCTTTTATTTTAGCACCCCAAAATGAGATAATTAGATATTAACCTAACATTGCAGGTAGAAGATCTACATGAGGAAAATTCCAAAATTCTGATGAAGGAAAGCACAAAAAGACTAGATAAGTACAACACCATCCACCTTCATGGAAAAGAAGAGTCAATTTTATCAGGATGTCGCTTGTTCTCCTCTTTGATCAATAGACTTAATGCAACCTCAATCTAAATCTCAGCAAGTTATTTTGTGGATATTGACAAACTAATGCTAAAGTTTATATGAAGAACAGGAGACCCAGAATAGCCAATGCAATATTGAAGGAGAAGAATGAAGTTAAAGGATTGATACATGTATTACCCAACTTCAAGACTCACTTTATAGGTTACTTTATAGCCACAGTAATCCTGATGGTATGAATAATAAAAGAAAGAACAGACAAGAAAAAAAAAAAGAGAGACAAATAGACTATTGGAACTGAATAAGGAGTCCAGCAATAAACCCACATGAGCATAAGTCAACTGATGTGTTGGCAAAGAAGCAAAGACCAAACAATGGAGAAAAGAGTGTCTTCCTGGCAAATGATGCTGGAACTTCCTCATGCAGTAGACTGAAACTAGACAAAGGCTTTACACCACCCACAGAGAGTAACTCAAAATGGATTGCAGACCTACAAGTAAAATGAAAAACTATAAATTTCCTATAATGTAAGATACTAGAAAATCTAGGTGACCTGGTTATGGCAGTGCCATTTTAGATAAAATATCAAGGCACAATCTGTGAAAGAAGGAAATAATTTAGAAACTGGACTTCATTGAAATTAAACAATTCTACTTGGCAAAAGATACTGTAAAGAGATTCAAGAAGGCAAACCACAGACTAGGAAAAAATATTTGCATAGGATCTGTGTGGTGAACTGTCACCCAAAGTATAAAGAATTCTTAAAACTCAATGAGAAGAAAATGAACAATTTTATTTAAAAAGTGGACAAAAGTTCTGACCAAAGTTATACTAATGGCAAACAAGTATACAAAAAAATTCTTCACATCATGAAATGTAAATTAAAGAACAATGAGATACCACTACCTGCCCACTGGAATGGCTGAAACCCATAAAACCGACATCACCACATACTGGCAGGGCTATATAACAACCACGCTCAGGCATCACTGGCAGAATGTGAAATGGCACAGCCACCTTGGAAGGCAGTTTGGCAGTTTCATAGAAAGCTAGACATAGTCTTACCATACAATCCATCAATTGCACTTTTTGGTATTTATTAAAATGAGTTAATCCACCCAAAAAACTGAACACAATTTATAGCATCTTTATTTATAATTGCCAAAACTTGGCAATAACCAAAATGTCCTTCAGTAGATGAATGAACAAATGTTCACGGCACATCCAGACTCCAAAATTTTATTCTTCACTAAAAATAAATAAGCGACCAAGACATGAGAAGATTTTGAGGCACTGAAAATGCATATTGTTAAGTCAAAGAAGTCAAGCTAAACAGCCTGCATATTGTGTAATCCCTACCATTCTGGAAAGCAAACACTCTGAAAAGGTGAAACTATGAAGACTTCAACATCAGGGATTGGGAAGTAGTGGGTAGAGGGAGGCATGAGTAGGTGGTTAACAGAGGATTTTTACATCAGTAAAACTATTTTGTGTGATACTATAGTGGTGGATACATATCATTATACATTTGTCCAAACCCATAGAATGTACAACTCCAAAGGTGAACTCTAATGTAAAGTATGAACTTTGGGTGATCATAATGTATCCAAAGAGGTTCATCACTTGCAACAAACGTGCTATTCTGGTGCAGAAGGTTGACAGTGGGGAGGCTGTGCATCCATAGGGAGAGGGGAAGATGGGAATTCTCTGCTTAATTTTGCTGAGAGCATAAACAGCTCTAAATAATAAAGTCTATTAAAAATTAATTTTAAATTTAAAAGAAGGTAGTATGTACCATTATTACCTTTGTATACTTATCTGTTTATCCTAACTGCAAAGTATGATTGAGACCAATGTAGAGTCCCAGATTTTCTTGGTTTATTTTTCTACATCCTAAATTTGTTTCCACATTAAAAAGTTAGAATCCAAGGTAATCTTAACCATCAAGAACATGACATAGTTCCATAATCCAGGGACTATGAGGAAAACATTTTCAAGTTGTGTCAGTTCTTACTACAACAAATCTCAGGCCAATATTTCACTAAAATTAAGAGATTTCTGGAAACCCCAAACAAAATACTAATAAGAGTGTGCACAGTTATACAGAATTATCAGCATAAAATGCAGCCAAAGTGAACACCATAGTTGACACTAGGCCAGTATAATGGTTTCTTGGCATAAACTTTAAATTCTGCTGTAGTCCCATTTGAGAAGAAACGACCACAAATTGCTTGAACATTGTTTGAAAATGTGATTGTCATGTTTTTTGAGATTCCAGGAGGAAACAAGGTACACGTGACAAATGCTGAAGAGATGATCCATCTGTTTGATCTCTCACAGGTGATGTGATAGGGTAGCCCCATGCTTGTAAATACCTTTCCTCACTCTCGGCTGCCCCACCTGGAGACAGCAGGCATCTTTCTGCAGCAAAGAGCATGGTCTCTATAGTCAGACCCACTGAGCCTCCAAATCTTTGTATAAATTGCTCAGTTTTTCTAAATCTTAGTTTATTTATGTTTACAAAAGGAATAATAATGCCTACTTTACATGATCTTTGTGAGATTTGATGAGATCAGAGATAAAATGCTTATCATAATGTCACATACAAAGTAAAAGCTATTATACTGAAGGATATTAGTTTTACAGACATGATATCAATCAGCGCACTCCCCATGCTACAGGAAAATAATTCCCAATGTCAGGAATCACCTGAAGTCCAAGTGGGTCTTTGGCTTCTTGCTAAAAAGAAATCCAGGGCAAGCTGACAATGTAAAGTGAAAGTAAGTTTTATTGAGAAATACAGAAGACCTACTCCACAGAGACTAGTTCTCCCTAATAAAAACAGACCCTGTGGTTTTTTTATTTCTATATTTTAATAATGGCTTAATCCAAAGCTACAGGATGGGGGGATATTTATGGTAACTTTTGGAAAGGGGCAATGCTTTCTTAGAAGTGGGAGCCCTCTACTTTCTTTACTTTATAAGGTCCCTGGAAACTGTCCTGGTGTTGTTGGGCATTACTTTCAGCATGCTAATATATTATAATTGAGGCACAATGAGCTGCGAAATCAAGAAGCAGACAATTTCTTTTGCCATCTTGTTTCCAACCAGTCTTAACTTGTTCTGTCACCCCATCCTGTTTTCCACTGGGATGGTTAGGGGCTTTTTGACTCTGTATTAAGCAGTGTCTGCTGGTTCCCTATCTCACCATCTCCCTCAACTTTCCTTCATCTCCCTATGCATCTATGTGTGTGTGTAGCTACCTATCCATATATTCATTCATTTGTTCAGTCAACAAGGCAGACACTGATTAATTAAATTATCATAACTCAAAACACTTAATAAATATCTATTGTGTGCTGGCCACTGTGCTAGAACCTATAAGAAATGCAGAAATAAATTAAATGTCTAGTCTGCTATTAAGGATTTCTACAGGCTTAATAGAAGACCAGAACATGGGCACAAATAATAATAATACAAAGTACCAAGTGTTAAATAGCTCAAACCGCACTCATTGAAATGCACGGCAGGTTGAATGACAGGAGAAGTCACTTTAGCAGGGGATTAGAGCAGGCTTCCTACAGGAGATGCTATTTAAGCTAAAGTTTGCAAAGGAGCTGCATTTGGAGAGATGAGGAGGAAAAGGGCTTTTCAGACAATCTGCTGCTCTTTCCATGCAGTAACCTCTAAGCCACAAAATTCTAGATCCACTGTATTTAAGAGCTACCCTCCTTTCACTTTAATTTGAGGAAACTGAGACCCAGAAAGAGAAATGAGCCAGTGTTCCCAAGGTTGGTTAGTGTTAAGTTCAAGCTAAAAATTTACATAGCCTAATTCCCAGCCCAGAATTCATCTGCTTTCTCATTAACACTCAGTGAACAGCAAGTGTCGACTTAATGTCCTGTTTAGATATTCATTTTCCACATGTCTACTTTAGCAGAGCTAAATTACAACAGGACCTGACCACCAATAATTTTGTTTTCATTTGGCATAAACATAATAAGTGGCTGATGCTGGAGTCTAGTCTAACTTGAAGCATGGTGGTCACCCACACAAATTATACATAACTCCCCACTATGGCTCCAGCTACTTTCCCTGTAAATATTCTTTATTTGATTCTACAAATATTTAGTTACTCTTACAGTAGCAAAATCAGATACCTGGAAGATTCTCAATTTTACATTTTTTTACCCAAAGTCTAAATAACTGGATGAATGGACAGATCTTTTGGGTCATTTATTGCCAATAGACAGACAGCAGAGACCCTCCAAAACACCAAAGGACCAACTGCCAAGCTTAGGGAGCAAAACTGAGATTTATGGCATTTTAAAAAGTTTGAGAAAAATCCAGCAGAGGAGCAGGCAACAAGTGAAGAGTCCCGGTAGTCTTGCAAATTAGGCACAGGGCTGATTTAGAGAAAAAAGCAGGCAAATGTCTAGAGGATTTGAAGTACAAAGACACAACATTGGAGTTTGCCCTTCAAAGTCAGATATGAATAAAGGGAAAGACATGTTCTGTGTCCCCACTTTGTTCCTCTGTTCCCTTTCCCACTCTTGTAAGAGCTACACTAATAATTCTAGATCAGCATGCATTAAAAGTCAGGGCCTGATTGTATAGCTGGTTGATTCTGTTTTGCTGGCCCTTCCACTCAAGAGGCTTAATTGGGGTAAAATCCAAGAGGCAAGATGAGTCTGGAAGCGAAATAGAGCAGCTGGTCTCATGGTCTGCTTTAGGCTGAAGTCCAACTATTCAATGGTGTTCCACACAACTCAGATGAGCTTGTCAGAATTCTGTGCATTGGATTTTTTGCCAAATCTCAGTTGATAATAATGTGTTTTTCACTGATGTTTTTCCCAGTGCTCTGAAAATATGTCTCTTTGGGGAACCCTTGAGGAGCAGTGGCTATGATCTAGGCATGAAGCAGGTGTTCCTGTAATCACAGATCATTACAAAATTAAGGTATTCCAAAATCCACCCATTTTTTTTTTCGATGCAAGAGAGATCCATACTTAAATCTTAGCTTTGCCACATCTTAGAAGGGACAGTTCCTAATGTGTAGAATAAAGTTCATAAGAAAATCTCGGTTACAGGGTTATAGAAGTGAATGTCTTCTGTAAACTGTAAAGAAACATGCAAATATGTCGTGTAGTAAATACACCAACTTTAGGGGCTAAGAGGAATGTTTCAAGTACATAATCTGCTCCTTAGTAGCAAATTCACTATTCTGTGTTTCAATGCCCACATCTGTGAAATAGGTTGAATAATATTTTCTCCAGAAGGTTGTGTTAAGTTCAGATAATATTTATAAAGTATCTGAGAAGTTGCAGTTATTTTTAAACAGTTCTTTTTATGATTGTATGAGCTGTTCTTACTAATATTTCTGCTCCAATACATATTAGTGTTGAACAAGCAGAGCTGATGCACAAGAGCAACGTAAAGAACGATGTTTCTTTGGCAGGAGCTGTCTTTGAACTTGCTGCCTTCTGACTCTTGCACCACCCAGGGCTCAGACAGTAGCCAGACCATATCTGTAAGCTGCAAAGGAAGAAGCCCACAGTGAAGTCCAACTTTTCACTAGCAACATCAGAAATCTTTCCTCCCTTTCAGTGCTTCCCTTGAGGTCTTTCCATGGAAGTAACCCCCTTCTATAGGCATATTCAGCAAATCACAGGACCTTCTGGAAAGCAAGAATCCTCTATCTTGGCTCAACTGTGACCAGCTGGCTGGGCTTGGGCCCTGCCATAGACCCAGCATCATTTATCTTTAACTGAATCACCAATTCCAGCCCAATATTATCAGAAGTGAGAAATACCCAATATTCACAAAAGATAGCCAGAGTCCAACAAAGCCAGCTGCTCCCTTGATAGTAATCACATCTCAGCAAAGGGAGCTCTATGTCTGAGAATTTGATCTCTCAGGCAGGAAGGGCAGGAATTGATTACTAACCTCAGACTCATGACGTGGAGCCCTGACAAAGATAAGCAGTCAAGCCACAGCCTTTTCCCTCTGGGCTTGCCCAAGTGATCAAAAAGACAATTACTACTTAAGAAGTGAAACATTGAGGGGTGGAGCCAAGATGGCAGTCTGTAGCCACCTTTCCACAGAGGCTTCCATCAAGAAAGAGAGTTAAAGGACAGAAATTTATCAATAAAGCCAATGGTTCACATCTGAACCAAAAGAGAAGGTCTAAGAATGCACATCAACCCCGCTAGGTGACCTGCACCCCCACAGTTACAAACAAAAGGTATAGAATCCATCACCAAGTGGATGGGAGTACCTTCCCCCATGAGAATGGTTCACAGTATGCCCCATACCTCCATACACACAAGAAAGCAGAATACAAATGTCCTCCCATTTTACCCCACAGGAGAGACCTTCTAAAAACCAGACCTTCTTCCCCTACTAGGGTGCCATAGCACTCTCCTGCCAGGCATAAAATTGTATAAAACTGTATATACTCTTTACCTGCAATTTTGAACTCCTGGCACTCCCCTCCACTCTCATCCTGAGGCCTGGAACCCTGTCCCCCTTGGAGTCCAGATTATTGGGCCTTTTCTTGAGGGGTGGAGTTGGGGCATGAACTGTTGCTTATCTATGCTGACTTTACGGCTCGGGAGTCAGGAGAGGATGATCAGCTGAGGGAGAGGTTGTACCCCAAGGCACCGGCAGTGGTGAGAATAGTGACAGTGGGGCTCACACCCCTTGGGATATCTTGAAGGAACACTCTCAGTCTCTCTGGGCAACCCAGGGAGGCCGGGCAGCTTCTCCAGTAGTGGCAGCTGGCAGAACAGATCTGAGACAGAGCACAGGCTCCCAGAGTAAAGGGTATGCCTGAGGCGAACCAGCCTGGGTGAAGCACTGGGATTAGAATATGCATGCAGAGACAGCAGACACCCAGGGCAAGGCTGACCCAGAGCACTGCTTTACTGAGCTTCAGATGCATCCAGCCCTCAGGGGATCAAAGCTGAGACAAAGGGGGAAAATAGCCGGGACAGAAACAAATTCAGCGAAGTTGTTATGTTCTGTCAACAATATCAATCAAGGACAGGGCTGGAACTGAGTGAATTGCACCAGCCCCTATCAAGCACCTGAGGTTGTCAGGCCTCACCTCCCCCTGCCGAATAGTGACAAAGACTGAGAGAGACTGGTGGCCTGGCTGAGGAGACTCAGATGTCCCTGTGACCCAGGCAGGCGAAAACCCCTGGAGCATCTGCTCATTGGAGGGAACTAGATCACAGCCCTGCAGGATTAACAGTTAACAGTATTAACAGTAACAGGGTGTGACAGAGGTGTAACGTGAGGAAGAAGGTATCGACCTTCCCAGACTAATTTATATGCTGGGAAAGTCCTTTTGATCTCATGGAGCACTGGAACAAGTTATACTAGAGTTGCCAGCAGACCAGCAGACCACTGCTAACTAGTTACCGGAGACCTTTCGAACTCTCCCAATGGAGGCCGGTGCTGACTGTGACAATTGATTGGGATCTCTTCAACTAGGCCAAGGACCCAAGGACTATCCAAAGTGGTACCCTGGTGTGTGGTAGTGGGAAGATTTTATTTTCCTTTTCCAATTTTACCTGTGAGGGGCAGGGTGACTAAACTGCTGGTATTACCCCAAAGCTCAGACTTCAACCAAGAGTAACTGATTCTCTAGGGTAAGACAGAGACCAGCTGAAAATAAAACAGACCCATTAACCCCACCACACCCAAAAGGTCCTCAGTTTCCCAGGCAGTAGCACTGTACAAGTCCTGGCAAAACTCTATGGGAATAGGTACAGACGTCAGTCTCAGCTTTCACACAAAGGACTGGCCAATCACTACTCCTAGATCCCCTTACCCAACTTATCCTTATCTGCTCATCTTGCCAAATGGTGCAAAATAATCATGGGAGCAATTAGCAAAAAAGCTCTGGCAACATGAACAACCCCCCGCCCCCAAAGAAATAATTTGGCAGACACAATTGAAGATCCTATGCATAAACAGATGGCCAAGATATCAGAAACCGAATTCAGAATTTGGATTTCGAATAAGATCAATAAAATAGAGGAAAAGTTGGATTTAGAAAATTCAGGGAGCATTTCAAAAATTGTCTTAAGGAGTCAAGGAATTCAAAGACAAAAAGACTAAAGATTTTGATAATATTGAAACAAGAATTTGCAGTGCTCAAATATCTGAGAAATTCAGTAGAATCCCTCAGTAACAGAATGGAGCAAGCTGAAGAAACTATTTCTGACATTGAAGACAAAGCTTTTGAACACACCCAAACATCCAAAGAGGAAGAGAAATGAGGGCAAAAATGGATCATTCTCTTGGAGAGCTCTGGGATAACTTGAAGAAAACCAATATTTGCCTTATAGGGATACCTGAAAGTGATGAAGTGGCCTCACAAGGCACAGAGTCTCTTCTTCATGAGATTATGAAAGTGAAATTTCCAGCCATGCCAAGAGACTCTGAAATTCAGACAACAGACAGTTTCAGAATCCCACCACAATTCAACCCAAATAAGACATCCCCCAGGCACATCATAATTAACTTCACTAAAGTTAATATAAAGGAGAAAATTCTGAAAGCAGTCAGATGGAAGAAAACCATAACCTACAAGGGGAAGAATATTAGAATAACTGCAAATCTCTTGGCTCAAACCTTTCAAGCTAGAAGATGATGGTCATTAATTTTAATCTCCTAAAACAAAATAACTTTCAACCCAGGATCTTGTACCCAGATAAATTGAGTTTCATTTATGATGAAGAAATTAAATACCTTAATGACATCCACATGTTGAAGAAATTTGCCATAATTAAACCACCGCTCCAGGATATCCTCAGACCTATCCTCCATAATAACGAGCGTAACCCTCTACCACAAAAGTAAACTCACTCAGAAACCTTCGATCAAATTCCAATCTCCACAATGTCAAAAGAATTAAATATGTCCACTGAACTTTTGAAAGGCTTATTAATAAGTTCAATTAATGTCAGTGGTTGAAATTGTCCTCTAAAGAGGCACAGGCTGGCTGACAGGATGCAAAAACTCAGGCCAAATATCTACTGCTCACAAGAATCTCATCTTACCTTAAAAGATAAATATAGATTCAAGGTGAAGGGATGGTTATCTATATTCCAGGCAAATGGAAAGCAGAAAAAAGCAGGTGTTGCAGTCTTATTTGCAGATACAATAGGCTTTAAACCAACCGAAGTAAGGAAGGATAAGGATGGACACTTCATATTTGTTAAAGGTAATATTCAATATGATGTGATTTCAATTATTAATATTTATGCACCCAACCAGAATGCACCTCAATTTATAAGAAAAACTCTAACAGACATGAGCAACTTGATTTCCTCCAGCTCCATTGGAGTTTCTTATAGATCCTCCTTTATGGACTGAACTAATAAAGCAAGAGCTCACTCT